>JABUQX010076259.1:0-32500 GCA_015478945.1 Trachelipus rathkii
AGTACTTCGTTCAGTTATTTGGAATTTGGGTGTTTAACCGTTTTCGCATTTATCATTGAAACCTTTCGCGTTGTGCGCCGCTTCACTAATATATATATATATATATATATATATATATATATATATATATATATATATATATATATATATATATATATATATATATATATATATATATATACTACTATATATATATATATATATATATATATATATATATATATATATATATATATATATATATATATATATATATATTAATACAATGTCCAGGGTTTAAACCAAGTTTGTTACTGTGCAGATTTTAATACTTTATATACTTGTGTATGTTTTCTATGTAAATACCGTCTAGGGTATATAAGCCTAGGGCTGCCATTGCCGCCCAGGGCCCCGCAAAGTCTAGAGCCGCCACTGGTACCAGTCACGCATTGACTGATCTTAGATGAGGTGTGAGAAGTTTATCGTTTAGTCCATTCTATTTCTGGGATGACCTTCCCAATACAATTATGCTAGAACCTTCAAAGGTGGTTTAAGAAATTAAATATGATTTATTATCTAATTTTATGATGTAGTGTGTCCTACTACACATTCATCAACTAACTTTGAAAAACGTTTCCATTATGAATTGCATTAAGACAAAATACTAAACTATTTAGAAAGTAAATGCAACACGAGACAGGATGATGCTTGCAAGACAGCGCATTGCACAAAAATAGTATGATCTGTGCCGAGTCAGAAAAGAAATTAATTAAACAACTCGAAGTGGGATCGGTAAGCAAAGATATTAGCAAGATCTGCAAATCAAGGAATACAATAACTATTATGAGTGAAACCTGTTGTTGAGATGAAAACCTAGTAAATTAATGGTAAGATTATATATATATATATATATATATATATATATATATATATATATATATATATATATATATATATATATATATATATATATATATATATATATATATATATATATATATATATATTCGCAATTTTTCCATCCCCTCTGGTAGATCTGTATTGACCTGTCAGGTGTTGCCTCTGCAGAACCTCCTCCAGTGGTTTCTATCTTCGTACATTCTTCTCTCTTCCACATCCACCATAGACACTCCTCTGACGTTCATCGCCTCTTCCACCGCATCCTTCCATCTTTTCTTCGGTCTGCCCGCAGGTCTACGGCCCACTGGCGTCCATTCCAGCATCTTTCTTGGTCCAGTTCCCTCTTCCATTCTCTTGAGGTGTCCATACCATCTCAGTTGATTTGTTGTATATGTTCAGTTATTGATCCAATTCCCAGCTCTCCCCGAATTCTTTACTTCTCCGCCTTCTCTCAGGGTTACCCCCCAATCAATCTAAACACCCTCATCTCCGCAGCCTCTACTCTTCTCATTTGTGTTGTATTCAGTGCCCAGCATTCCGATCCGTACACTATTAATGGTCTTAGTATTGTTTTATATATCACCATTTTTACTTCTTTTGATATTGCAATTTCTTTCAGTACTAGATATATTGCTCCTACGTTCCGAGAGAACTTCTTTATCCTCTCACCTATCTTCTCTCCCTATCCTACCCTCACCTTCATCCTCACCCCCAAGCATTTGAATTTATCCACATGCTGTAATCCCTTTCCGTCTATATTGATGTTCAGTTCCTTTCTTTCTCTAGCTATTCTCATTACCTCCGTCTTCTCCGTATTCATCTTCATACCGATTTCTCCCATTTGGGCATCCCATCTGTTCAACATTTCCTGCAGACCCGCCCCCTCCTCCACTATCAAAGCTGCATTATCTTCTTATAGCAGTGTGTGTTCATTGTCTACCTGTCTACATATTCTCTTCAGTCCGTAATCCATGTATATTATGAATAGCAGGGGCGAGAGCACACTGCCCTGTCTCACTCCCGAACTCACCTCAAACCATCCATCTTCTCTTACTTTTCCCCTTATCTTATTTCTAGTACCGCAGTATATACTTTTTATTATTCTTCTTAGTTTTTGTGGCATTTCATACTCTTGTTCGTCCAGTGCTCGCCATAGCTTTTCCCTATCAATCCTATCAAAGGCCTTCTCAAAGTCTACAAACGCCACATCTGCTCCTTTATTCCATTCTATTGTTTTTTCTATCATCATTTTCATGTAGAAGATTGGATCCATTGTACTTTTTCCCGCTCTGAAGCCATACTGCCAACTTCCTAGTTTATCTTCAACTTTGATTCTCAGTCTCCTTTCCAATATTCTCTCGTATATTTTGCTAGCAACATTCAGTAAAGCTATTCCTCTGTAGTTGTTACAAATTCTTTTATCTCCTTTCTTATATATAGGGCAAATCACCGCTCTACTCCATTCGTCAGGTATTCTCTCTTTGTCCCATATCTCATTCAGTAATTCTAGTAGCCATACTTCCACTCCTTCTCCAGTCTTGTATAATTCAGCATTCAGTCCATCGGTTCCTGGGCTTTTTCCATTTCTTAGCGTTTTAATTGCCTCTCTTATTTCCTCCAGCAATATCCCCTCTGTCCTTTCTCCTTCCTCCACCACCTCTCGTTCCCTCTCCATCTGCACCTCCTCAACATCAAATCTCAACAATTCCTCAAAGTATTCTCTCCATCTTTCCAGCACCTCCTCCTCCTCTACCAACGTTTCTCCCTCCTTATTCATTATGACGTGCGTTTCTGGTTCTTTCGAGGTTCTCATACTTTTAGCCAATCCATAGATTAATTTTTTTGTTCCCATCATGTTCTCTTCAGTTCTGACCCTATTTTTACCCATGATTGCTTCATACTCCTTCTTTTTATCCTTTCTGCAATGTTTCTGGCTTCAACATAATCCAATCTATTTTCTTCAGTTTTTACTTTCATCCATTTCCTGTATGCCCTATTCTTATCAGTTATGGCAGCCTTCACTTCATCGTTCCACCATGCTGTCTTTTTCCTCCTCCCTCTACTTATTCTCTTTTCTCCCAGGACCTCTTTTGCTGTTCCCATCATATTTTCCTTAAATTTATTCCATTTTTCATCTATTGTTTCTCTCATATTTCCTACTTGCATCTTTCTTCTTTTTAAGGTCTCATCAAATTTCTCCTTCGTTGCCTGGTCCTTTAGTTCTTCTAGCAGATATCTCTTTTTAACCAATTTCCTCGGCTTATCTCTCTCTCTCCATCTCAGTATCCCAATTACCATCCTGTGGTCCGAATCCAAGGATACGTTCGGTAGGCTCTTCACGTCCATAAATATATTCTTTTTATTGGTCAAAACTAAATCTATCATTGATTTTTCTACGTATCTTTCTAAATCCACACTCCATCTGTACCAGGTCCACTTTTTGCTTTCTTCATATATATATATATATATATATATATATATATATATATATATATATATATATATATATATATATATATATATATATATATATATATATATATATATATAAGTATATACAAAGGTGGGCATTAACGCGTTAAAGCGTATGGGCCCAAAAAAATTTACGCCCCTTATATATATATATATATATATATATATATATATATATATATATATATATATATATATATATATATATATATAATAATATATATATTTATATATATATATATATATATACTTACATTATTACATCTACATGTCAAATTAATGATTCATTACAGGTTTTCGTCTTGCCTTTTCGTTAGCAAATTTGTCAATAATATCTTCGTAATCTAATTTTACGGTGAAATCATTTTCAATAACAAGTACAGCAAGATGAACTAAACGCTGTTGGGACTGGGACGAACGTAAATAATTTTTAACCCTTCTAAGTGTGGAGAATGATCTTTCAGCTGAGCAGTTTGTCGCAGGAGTACATAAAAATAATTTTAAAGCAATATTCAGATTTGGATATATATCATGAAGGCTTTTGGTATATAAATATTTGTTTAATTGGGACAAGGTTTGACTGCCATTACCTTCTTCTAAAAGCAAACATTTTAAATGAATGCATTCTGCTCCAAAATCTTCTAAGTCGGATCGATAGATTTTTTGTAATAATTTAGCTGATTTATGAATGTCGTCTGGGTCGGTTTCGGTGAGATTTGATAAGAATAAAAACTTTTCTGAAAATTCGCTGTATGCAAAACTTCGCCTATTTAATTCTGTTGACAGTTTATCTAATATAGTATTGAAGCTTGCTTGAAGAATGCATATTTGATAATTTTCTTCTTTCTCAGATCTTAGTTTAGATACATTCTTGATGTCTTTTTGTGTAAAGATTTTCAATTTTTCTTTGGCACAATTTTCGTAGGTTTCTAATGAACTTCTAATTTCATTAACTAAGTTACACAGAGAGTTATACAAATTAATAGCGGTGGCCACATCCATATCTTCAGATTGCAATTTTTTATTTACAGAATCAAATCTTTCAAGTATTGGTTCCCATATTACAGACATAAAGAGTATTTCATAGGAACTCAATTTTTTCAAAATTCCCTTTGCCTCTTGCTGAATGACTGGTCTCTCATTTTTATCTTCAGATATAGAGTTTAAAGCCTTAACAATAGCTTCCAAACCTTTGTTTAGACTTTTACAAGCTTCTGCTCGAGCTGACCACCTTGTCCCACATAGTGTTTTGACAGTATATTCTTTGAAGAAAGATTCTAAGATACCCCAACGATGCGTAGAGCCCGAGAAAAAATTATAAAGATTCTGAAGCAAAGCAAAAAAAGAAACCGCCTGTTTACAACATGTGGCAGCGCTAGATCCCACTAAATTAAGGGAATGAGCTGAACATGGTATGAAATATGCTAGATGGTTGACCTCTTTAATTCTTGTTTGATGGCCAAAATATATTCCTGACATATTAGCAGTATTATCATACGTTTGACCCCGACAACTGCTTATGTCTAATTCATTTGCTTTGAGAAAACTCATCACCGTTTCCGCTGGTTCTTTACCTGTATGACCAGGATTTTTAATAAATCCTAAAAAGCGTTCTTTAGGCGTACCTTCTTTGCTAACATATCTGATGATAAAGCTCAGCTGATCTTTATGAGTAATGTCTGGAGTGGAATCAACAATAATAGAAAAATACTTACTTTCCTGAATTTCTTTCACTATTTCACTGATTAATTACCTTTCTAGCCATAATTTGGATAAGTTCTTCGTAAGTGCTATGTGATAAATAAGAAGTGCTTCCTTTGCCAGAATTTTGACATTGAGATAGGTGATTTTGTAAAAAAAGGTCAAATTCTGCAATAAGTTCCAGACACATCATAAAATTTCCATTTCGAACAGAGCCAGCTATTTCATCATCGCCTCGGAATGGTAACCCCCGTGAGGAAAGTTTCTTAATAACAGCAATAACTCTTTGTAGTACATTTCTCCAATATTTTACTTCTTCTTCTAATTGAGAGAGCAGCTGCTTGTCAACTCTACATAATGAATTACTTAGTCTCTTCAGCATCAACATACAATCACGATGGCGAACGAAATTTTCATGTTCAGTCAATCTTGTATTGCCATGCTTCCAATCGTTAAATCCTTCTGTTACAAACTGAGATACAACACCGCCTCCAAAAAGTTTACACGGACCACAAAAGACGCATCCTTGACTGTTAGAGTACACTAAATAGTCACGTTTCACAATATCTCCATTCAAAAGTTTTCGTTCAAACAAGGATTTTGTTAAGAATCTACTTTTATCTGGATAAATTCTCTTAGAATTAAAAAAATCTATGTCTGAATTTTGATTAATCCCATTTTTTGCAAAGTAGTCTCGCGTGGCTTCACTAACCTTCCAATAAAATGGATCATCGCTTGGTATAAAGATTTCTTTGTCTTGTGCTTCGTCTACCTGCTAACTATTCTCGACAGTAACGTAAGAAGTCGATGCATATGTTTCACGATTACCCGTGTTATCGTTATCATCAATGACTTTTGAAATTACTTCAGATTCATCCGCACTCATGACAGGTGATGATATATCTGAAATGTGTTTCAAACATGTTTCCCGTTCTACTCATTATAAAATTAATATAAAATTAAATATAATAAATAATATATATATATATATATATATATATATATATATATATATATATATATATATATATATATATATATATATATATATATATATATACCATATAAATATCCTGCAACAATCTATCTATATATCTAACTCTCCATCTTTTTATATATATACAAAAATAAATATATATATATATATATATATATATATATATATATATATATATATATATATATATATATATATATATATATATATATATATATATATATAATAATTATTTGGTATTTGGGTGTCGAACCTCCACCCCTCCCCTACAGGGTATGGAAAACGTCCCCCTGTGTTCCCCATCAAACACACCCCTGCACCTGCTTACATTGTTCTTCAGCTTTACAAATAATATATATATATATATATATATATATATATATATATATAATAATAATAATAATATATATATATATATATATATATATATATTTATATATATATATATATATATATATATATATATATATATATATATATATATATATATATATATATATATATATATATATATATATTATATATATATATATAATATATATATATATATATATATATATATATATATATATATATATATATATATATATATATATATATATATATATATATATATATATATATATACTACTCCCCCTGCTCTAAAAAAAAAAAAAATATTTATTTTTATTTTTTTTTTTTTTATTTTTTTACATTTTCCTAACTAAAATTTTACAAAGGATTCAAAAATGTATTCCTTTTCGCTGTAGCTATTGTGTAGTTTTAGAGAAATTTTTTTTTTTTTTTTTTTTTTATAGTTTTCAATAAAATTTTACCAGGATTCAACAATGTATTCCTTTTCCTAGCTATTGTAGTTTTTGAGAAACAAGTTCTAATCTTAAACCAAATATCATATATATATATATATATATATATATATATATATATATATATATATATATATATATATATATATATATATATATATATATATATATATATATCTATATATATATATATATTTCTATATATATATATATATATATATATATATATATATATATATATATATATATATATATGTGTGTGTGTGTGTGTGTTTTTTTTTTCTAGCAATCTGGATAGCTAAAAGTGTTATTGGCGCTTGGCAGCCCTGTTTGTCCCTATGATTCGGCTATGACCTATCCTAACTCAGTATTTTCTGGCCTTGAAGGAAGGTGGTTGTGTGTGTTATTTTTGCGTCTCATGAGTACTTTTCGCTTAGCATATTAAAAGCTAAAAGTCTCATTGGCACTGGCAGCCTGGCGGCATCCCTATGATTCGGCTCAGCCCTATCCTAAGTGGACCCTAGCTCCAGTATTCTTCTGGCCTTGAAGGAAGGTGGTTGTGTGTGTTATTTTGCGTATCACTTGAATACTTTTCTTCTGCAATTTTTCGAAGTATTTAATTTAATTTTCATTATTATTTTCTATCCTAAAGTAAGTTTTTCTTTCCAAAAAAGCATATATTTGAACTTTATACATCTCACAAATAAAATGTTTGCAAGAAATTAAATAGTCATAAAAAAATTAAATGTTTTTAACTTCTTAAACAGTTAGGACTTACTTCCTATCTAATCTGCTATGCAGAAAGTTCATTCATACACGTATTTATATCAATAAACAAACACATAACACTATATATATATATATATATATATATATATATATATATATATATATATATATATATATATATATATATATATATATATATATATATATATATATATATATATATATATATATATATATATATATATATATATATGTATATATATATTAGTGATGGACATGACATCCGCATCCGCATTTGCGGAACATCCGCACCTAAATTGACATCCGCATCCGCATCCTCACTTAACGGCACATCCGCATCCGCATCCTCTTTTGAAAAATGAGGATGTTGAGGATGTTTTCTACATTTGATTAAATGCATATAAAATAAATATTATTTGTCATCTTTATCATGGGAGTTTATGGGAATAATTGTAATTTTGAATTTCGATTTCTGGATATATATATATATATATATATATATATATATATATATATATAGTCAAAAAAAATATATTTATATATATATATATATATATATATATATATATATATATATATATATATATATATATATATATATATATATATATATATATATATATATATATAGGTGAAACTAAAGAAGTTACCCGCATCATATCTCGAAAACTAAGATAGGTACAAGAAAACTGATAACATATATGGAATCAGCGTATGAAATTTGTATGGAAAATGAAAAAATTTTTATTTTTTTTTTTAATTTTTTTTTTATATCCAAAACTACGATAGGTACAAGAAAACTAATAACATATTTAGAATCAGCGTATGAAATTTGTATGAAAAAATGGAAAAAATTTGTTTTTTTTTTAACTAAATGAATACCCCAGGGTAAACTGTAAAGATGCAAGAGTCGGGGTCTCTCTCGGCCTCCCCGGGAACTTGACAAATCCCCCTCTGTCCTGCGTCGGCTCGAAGCCTAAAAAATTCATATGCTGATTCCAAATATGTTATTGGTATAAAAAAATTTTTTTTTTTTATCATACACATTTCACACGCTGATTCCATATATGTTATTAGTTTTCTTCTATCTATCGTAGTTTTGGAGATATAAAAAAAATAAAAAAAATAAAAATTTTTTTTTCATTTTCCATACAAATTTCATACGCTGATTCCATATATGTTATCAGTTTTCTTGTACCTATCTTAGTTTTCGAGATATGATGCGGGTAACTTCTACTTTAGTTTAGTTATATGTATATATATATGTATACCATATATATATATATATATATATATATATATCAACAATATATATATATATATATGTATATATGTATATAAATACCTCGACAATTGAGGCGGAATTTAATAATAGCAAGAATAACCAAGATATATTTAAACATTTTAAAAGAAATATTTGTTACTGACTAGTTTCGGGTAAGACAACAGCTTCCCATTTTCAAGGTTGATAATGCAATGATAAGAAATATACAAAATAAATAGTATAAAATTAAAATTAAAATAAATAATATTAAACTTATTGATAAAGAATGATTAAAGTATAGACTTGAAAAAAGTTCACGAATAAGACAAAATTTCACTTCAGTAGTATTAAGCTATTAATATTTAAATTTTCATTTAATTTTGGTTTAAGATGCCAAATATATAAGGATTCCAACAAAAGAAGATCGGGTTCCTCAGCTTGGGCTAATATACTAAAATTGGTATCATGTATATAGGGACCGACCGGGGCGGGAATTTTGCCGGGGCCGGGGCCGGGGCCGGGGTTGCTCTAATTTAGCCGGGGCCGGGGCCGGGGCCGGGGCCGGGGTTAGCTAAAATTAGAAATGTAAGTCAAAAACACTGAAAGTCTTAAAACTTAGGATGAAAATTAAATATAATTTCAATTAATTAATAATTTAAATTATAAAAAAGGAATACATTTAATTAATTCAATTAAATAAATATTTCCGAAAGAAATTTTTAGAAAATAATTGATTTTCTAGAAGAATAAGTTGTATTAAATATATATATATATATATATATATATATATATATATATATATATATATATATATATATATATATATATATATATATATATATATATATATATATATATATATATATAAGAACTACTTTGTCGTAGTGATATATTTACCTTAGAGAGGAAGCCCTTGGATTCTTTTTTAGTATTATGCTTTACTGTCACTTCATTTTATTACTAAATGTACACAAATTAAAAACATTGTTAAAGACACTTTTTTTAATGAAATAAATTTTAAAAAGGAAAGCTAATTTTCGTCCCGACACGCGAGACCTCTTCAGGCTAAAGGACTGGATTTCTTTCTTGATCTTCATCAGTTCAAGTGTGTTTCAGTTGGTCTGCTATTTTCTTCATGGTGTTGTTGAAATATTTTGATGTTTTCAGATATTCATTTTGTATAAAATCTATCTTAACTTCACCGGGATGCTTATTGTAGTTGTTACTATTATAAATGCAAAAGGATTCCATGATTTTGCGATGGTTCATGTGATTGATATTTCTGATCATCTTTATATTGTTGATATTAATAGAGTGGCCTGTGTTACGCCTATGACTTGTTAAAGCTGAATTTATGCTGTCCTTGTGCAGGTCATCTGTATGTTGATTTTTCTTCTTTGCAAATCTATGGTTTCACCTATATATGTTTTATTGCAAGTATTGCAGGGGATGTGATATATACAGCTTTGGGGGAGATTTTCTTTTCGTTTTGGGGGTTTGAGAATGTTTTTTAAGGTGATGTTATTTGATGGAATGAGGGTAATATTTTTTGGTAATATTTGTTTTAACGAATATAATGGTAATTGAGGAATTGGTAAAAAAGAGGTGTTGCTATTTTTCGGGGGAAATGTGCTATAGTACCTCTTTTTTGCTTTGTTAAATGCTTTTGTGATGAAAAACTCAGGATAGTAAAGTGATTTGAAAGTATTGTGGATGTATTTAGTTTCTTGTGCTAGAAGAGGGGGAGAGCATATACGAAAAGCACGGAGAAATAGAGATGACAGAACAGCTAATTTTGTGTTTGGGAATGATTAGATAGCCAATGTATATAGTTTGGTGCGAATGTTGGTTTTCTATATATAGTAAATTGCAAGTAATTGTTATTCCATGTGATTAAGGTATCGAGGAAGGGGATAGAGTTGTTGGAAGGCATTTCTATCGTATACTGAACTGAAGGATGAATAGAGGTAATATAGTTTAGGACATCATTAGGGTTGGTGTTGTGAGGGAGGGAGACAAAAATGTCATCTACATATCTAATCCATAAACTATTGTTTAATAAAAGGTGGGGTAAAATATGATAAAATTCTGTTAGTTCCATATATATATGTTACTGAGTATGGGAGACAGTTTGTTTGTAATATTTGCCATTAAAATGAAAGAAGTTATGTTGTAATGAGAGATTGGCCTTCTCGTTTCATATATTAAAACATCTCATTAATCTCTCATTACAACATAACTTCTTTCATTTTAATGGCAAATATTACAAACAAACTTTCGGCCTGAGTATGGGATCCCCACTGTCTCCCATACTCAGTAACATATATATGGAACTAACAGAATTTTATCATATTTTACCCCACCCTTTATTAAACAATAGTTTATGGATTAGATATGTAGATGACATTTTTGTCTCCCTCCCTCACAACACAATGATGTCCTAAACTAAAAGATCCATTGGGCTTCCTCTCTATACGACGAATATATCCTTCACTCGACATAATCAAATGGAGTGTAATCCTTGCAATTTACTTGAAAACCAACGCAACGCATTGGCTAATCTGCAAGCAAAATGCGATGTCATCTCCCTACTCCGTCTTTCTGCATCTTTAGCAAAGCAAATACCTGCTGCTAAATCACTTTATATCTGATTTTCATCCTAGCTTTAACAAAAAAAAAGTATATAACGCCTTTGCCCAGTAGCTAACTCGCGCCGTTATAATAACCGTATATTCGTTTTAAGCTGTTGCTGTACCTCGTCCGTCAAATGGCTTTACATCTTAAACATTCTCCAAACCCAAGCAGTAAGAAACTACATCACTGCAATGCGCGGCCAAAGAGCATATAAGTGGAACCCATAGATTGCTACAGAAAAATCATTTGAATATTCGCAGAACACAAATTCAGCTTAACTGAAATCGTAGGCTCTTACAGGCAAACCATGCTGCATGAAAAATAACAGTCTTCTTTATTGATGGCAATCAATCCTCTGAAGGTCTCTGTCGGGATTGGCCAACTGGCGTGTGCTGGCAATGTGTTTAAGGCCTGTGCATTAGTGTCATACCAATAACACAACACTAAAAAGAATCCCAAAACCTAATACAAAGTATATATATATATATAAATATATATATATATAAAAATATATATATATATATATATATATATATATATATATATATATATATATATATATATATATATATATATATATATATATATATATATATATATATATATATATATATATATATATATATATATATATATATATATATATATATATATATATATATATATTAATTCAATTAAATAAATAATTTTGAAAAGAGATTTCGGAAAATATTTAATTTTTTTGAAGATATTTACTTTAAATAAATAATAAATACATTAATATTTTAACAATTATATTTATTTCCTTTTCCGAATTCGTTTGATATATAAAATTTCGAATATTTTTATGTTAAAAACTCGGAAAAAATTATAATTTGGCCTCAATTTTAATTTGAAATCATAGTAAATACCAAAAAAAATTGATTATATTTAGGTATGTTTATATATTTTGCATCAATTTATAACAAAGGAGTAATGAAATTAAAATATATTTTTTTATTTTGTTTGATTTAACCCTCTATTATTTAGTGTAAATTTACAGTTAACCCCGGTTGAAAACCCCGGTTTTTCCTGATTTTTGGCCGGGGCCGGGGCCGGGGCCGGGGCCGGGGTCGCTAAAAATGGCCGGGGTTGGCCGGGGCCTCGGCTGGGGCTAATATACTAAAATTGGTATCCTGTATATGATGGTTTTCACGGAGAGAATGAGCATTTATAGCTGAAAAGGGAGGATGATGAAGATGATCTAGGGTTCTAAATGATATACCTCTATGTTCTGCAATACGTGTGGAAAGGTTTCTAATAGTCTTTCCTATGTAGGTGGCATCACAGTCACCACATTTATATTGATATATTATTGAAGAACACAGAGGAATAGGAAGCTGCTCTTTGGCTCAAATAACTTCAATTTTCATTTTCATATAATTTGAACTGGGGAAAGTTTGTTTTTAAAAGTGAATCAATTTTACGTCGAATTTCATAACTCATTCTTCCCATGAAAGGTAACTTCATATACAGGATATCCTTGGGAACTATCATCCGAGTAAGAGGTTTATTTGTAAATTTTGAAGAAAGTAGTTTACGGAAAGTTTTATCAATCAAAAATTCTGGAAACCCATTCTTCATGAATAACGATTTCAGGAATTCTAGTTCATTTGAGAGATTGACATAAGAGGATGAAATCTTGTATCCCCTATAAAAAAGTGTCATATATATATATATATATATATATATATATATATATATATATATATATATATATATATATATATATATATATATATATATATATATATATATATATATATATATATATATATATATTTAATCATGTCATGTAATGTCCATCACTAATATATATATATATATATATATATATATATATATATATATATATATATATATATATACATATATATATATATATATATATATATATATATATATATATATATATATATATATATATTTATATATATAACTATTTATATATATATATATATATATATTTATATATATATATATATATATATATATATATATATATATATATATATATATATATATATATATATATATATATATATATATATATATATATATATATATATATATATATATATAATATATATATATATTAGTGATGCAGCAGATTTCATTTTTTTTCCTTTTAATGGGTGGCGAATTAATAGACTGTTCGAATTGAAGATTTTTAACTGCAACACAAAGTGACGATTTAAGTTATTCTAATGTGTATTTACAAAAAAAAATAACGTGGATATAAGTAAGTTGCAATAATATGAAGGTCACTAATTTAAACAGAACCAAAGCATTTTTCTAGCTCTAGTTTAATTACATCTTTCATTCTTTTTAAAACCGTCATCCTTTTCATTTGAAGATGGTTCAAAATGCTTCCTTAGCATTGAGATTAATGGTATTACATCAGAGACACAAGCTGAGCTGATTTTTTTGGTAATTTTTTCAAATGGTTTCAATAGCTTAATGCAGTGTGATATGATGTCATTTTCCACATAGTAAGAATATTAACTTTGGAATACGAACTGGCGTATGAAGCAAGAGGTTCTTTGAGCAATATCATTCTTTCCATCATATGAAGTGTACTATTCCAGAGAGTTGGAATGTCTTTGATAACATTAAGATATGGAATATCAAGCCGTTTTTGAATTGCCTTCAACTCATTTTCATTTTCATTTTCATTTTCAGATTCATCTTAAGTATTTTTATTATAAAATTCTTTATCAAATCTCGACAATAAATATCCGCGCAACATCCGCAGAGCAAAGCGCGGATGCGGATGCGGATCTTTAATAATGTGCGGATGCGGATGCGGATGTTACCTGCATCACTAATATATATATATATATATATATATATATATATATATATATATATATATATATATATATATATATATATATATATATATATATATATATATATATATATATATATATATATATATATATATATATAGTAGTGATGCAGCTTTGAGCGAGACCAGCCTTTTCGATATGAAGGAATAGAGATATTTGCTTTAAACTTGGAATATAATCTATGTATGGGATAAGCTCGAATCCGTGTAAATTTCAAGTCTGTAGGATGTATATAATGGGTGGTCACCCCCGAGGGTGGACGCCGATATTGCGCTTACGCCCTTGTTTTCCAAACCCGAGATTGAGTTAAGCCTAACGAGAGTTAGGCTCGAGCGTGATGACGTAATCTCGTCGCAGACGAGATTACGTCAGCGCGCGAGAGCGCGCGCGCGTGCGCATACACATACACATTATTATTATTATTATTATTATTATTATTATTATTATTATTATTATTATTATTACGTCGAAGATTCGATTTCCGAAGGAAATCGAATCTGAGTCGAAAAACGATTCCTGTAAGGAATCGTTTTTTACGCCCTCCGACTTTGCTTTCCGCCGTGGTTGCTTCTTCGCATCCGGTTCCGCGTTCGATATATATATCTACATGGGTTAGGGTTATCGTATCAGGCTAAAATTTGGAGGGTGTTAGATGGGAGGTAACCTCGTCGACAGACGGGATTACGTCTATGGGTCCCCGAAAGGGGACCCCACCCCCCTTTAAAAATCGATGTGTTCGTAAATGGCTGAAATTTGGTGAGAGGATTCAGAGTTGAATTTCTAGAAAGACTTGGTATGGGAATCTGAGGAGTTGGCTCCGGACCCGGTGCTGGAGCCACTGGTGCCGAATCATTAAACGTTACATTATAACAACAATGTTGTTGTCTTTATAAGGGTTATCGAGGTCATAGAGTTCGAATATGATGGTTATAAGTCCGTATAGGGTGTCTAGGACCCCCCATTAGGGGGTCTCGACTGACACAGAGTGCAAAACAAAGGTCGAAGGAGGAAGAAAGAAGGATGAAAGATGAATAAGGAGGGAAAGAATGAAGAAGGAGTCTGACTCAGAGGAGTAGGAGTTGACAGATGCACCGGTGCTGGCTCCGGTGCGGTGCCGAGTTATTAAATATTAGTGTAATGATACAATGTTGGTGTCCTTATATATGTTATTGGGTCTGTAGATTTCGAAAATAATGGTTTCAGAACCATCAAGAAATAAAAAATAAATAAATATAAATAAATAAATAAATAAAATTTCTTATTCTTTTTATGTTTATAACTTACAAATTTACGTTTTTACATACCCTAAAGCAGTAAATCACTAAATCAAACCACCATCCAACCTCCCTCCTGACCATCTGTGATCTATTGATCTATTGATTAAGGTCACATTTTGAGTATCATTTTGGATAAACATAACATAAAATCAAGTTCTTTATACAAACATCAAACAATATATGTTGACGTAACAAAGTTTTCACATTAATAAAGCTTACTTAGTATCATCTGAACTATGAATATAACCCACAACGACAAACTTAGCACATCTTAAACAGGAATAAACTGTTAACGTTAACAAAGTTCCACACTTAACACCAGTAAAGTAACTAATATAGCATACAAAGACGTAACCTACTTACACTTTTCTAACATATCGCTGTTATTTTACATTAAGACTGTAATATTTAACAAAAATTTACCATAACCGTGTGTAATTATCATACAGACCAATGAGTATACTCTAACGTAACAAAGTTTTCACATTAATAAAGCTAACATAGCATCAACTGAACTAAGAAAATAATGTACAACAACAAACCTAACACATCTTAAGCAGGAATAAGCAGTCAACATTAACAAAGTACCGCACTTAACACCAGTAAAGTAACTAACATAGCATGCAAATACGTAACTTATTCACACTTTGTCAAGCATGTCTCTAACATAACAATGTTAATTTTACATTAACAGGGTAATATGTAACAAAAATTTACTATAACCTTGTGTAACTATCATATAGACCGACGAAAGTATGCAGTCGTCACAAAAGTTTTCATATTAATAAAGTCAACATAACATTACCAGAACTAGAATATCATATACAACAAAAATCAGACACATCTTAAGCAAGAATAAACTGCTAACATTAACAAAGATCCACACTTAACACCAGTAAAGTAACTAGCAAGACTTACAAAAAACATAATCCATTCATACTTTATCAACCATATCTCCAACATGACAATGTTAATTTTACATTAACATAGTAATATTTAACAAAAAATTTAGCATAACCTTACCTAACCAGCATAATACCTAATGGGTAAAGACAAACAAAGTAAAGTTTTTACTCTCTGTAAAGCTAAACTATGAGCATAACAGACTTAACACACAACAACCAGACGAATAAACAGCTATCATTAACAACTTAGCCAATAAAGCGAACATAAGCGGGAAGTAAAACAAGTTTTCATTTTATAACATATAATTTTCATTGAAAAGAGCGTTATATAAATACATAAAAACATATAAATACATAAAAACATAAAACATAACTTGGGTACGTTCTATATATCTCTCTAAAGATTCAACACCCTTTGAAAGAATGTAAGTATAAATGTCTTAGCAGCACTAAACCATTTTTCGGCATATTTTGATTCAGCAGCACTCATTCTCTCATACAAGAGAGAAGTAAACTCATCCAAGCTGATAGTTATTAACGCATTCCTGTATACTGCATTATACGGGAAACCACATGTTTCGGTGTAAATATCATAGATTACACCATGTGCTATATGTATTATGTCCTCAAGTATGTCAACATCGTTAAGATGCGATGTTAATTCGTTTTTTATTTTAAGCAATGCTGTAATATTTTCAGATGTTCGAACTGTGAAACCTATACATGTACGATAGAAGGTCACACAATCGATGGGTTTCCAATAGTTGCGTACATCAATGGTTTTAATATTGTCACACGACGAGAACACAACGTCTATTCTATTAGAACCACTTATGTTGTCTTCCCAGTTAGATATTTCACTAAGCGTTGATCTTTCGGATAACAAACACTTATCCTCTACCCATGCAGCAGCGATGTCGATAATCTTGATGAATCCATCAGCACAAACGAATAAAGGTCTATTATTTGACCCTTTGGCAGAAATACAAGCAACGTAACGACTGCCATTTGGTTTACGATTAAATATAAATGACACATCGTTGGGAATAACGAAGCTCCTCGTGAAGATATCAACAACAGGTGTAGAGATGCGAGGAGATGTCATCGTACCAGCACAGCGAAAAAATGGCCTACTGGCGAAATTCGTATGTATAAACAATCCTTATAGGTAATGAGATTCTTTCTTTCAACCAATCAGAAGAAAGTAAACAAGAATACAACGTACGAACGAACCATATCAGTTCAAAAGGTATATATTCTCGTTAGACAACAACAACAACAACAACAACAACAACAACAACAACAACAACAACAACAACAACAATAACATAGTACAAAAATAAGTTCTTTATATACCAACCGACGAATATATGCTAACGTAACATTGTTTTCACATTAATAAAGCTAACATAGCATTACCAGAACTAAGAATATATTGTACAATAACAAAATCTAACACACCTTACGCTAGAATAAACAACTAACATTAACAAAGTTCCATACTTAACAGCGGTAAAGTACCTAACACAGCATACAAAACGTAACCTATTCACTCTTTTTCAAGCATATCTCTAACATATCAATGTTAATTTCACATTAACAACTGATTTACGTAGCATTTAGAGTATCATACAAAACATTAAGCAATAGTAAAACCTGGAATATTTTTAGGCTTATCTCTTTTTAGACTACACCCCCCTTTCAGAAAATTTCAACATGAAACATGAAAATGATTTTATGCTTTATCCATTTGCATAAAGTGATGCAATACTTATTATATTTATTAAACAAACTGGTAGGTCGGGCAACGGTGATTTGACAGAACTGTATAGACTTGGGAGCTGAGTTATATATAAATCAGTGAGCTACTCGATGGGGTATTCTTAATCAAGAGCTCTTATGATCAACACTTTAAGACACATTTCGTTAGATCCTGTTGTATCATCGATATGGTTGTTAATGAAGTCATTGGTCTTCGATGATGATCTTGAAGCATCATTCGATATGGTTGTTAATGAAGTCATTGATTCTATATTACAAGACTTAGACTATGATAGGATTCGTATGAGGGTTGGAATCAATTTCACTTTGGGCGATGATCAGTCACCTGACCGGAAATACTATGTAAACATCAGTTACAGGGGTATATTAGATAATATAGAGGCTAATATATCCCTGTAACTGATGTTTACATTAGTAAAGTTCATCTAGAGAAAGGTGCTGTAGGCTGTGCTTTCAAAGCTGTTGTTCTGTTTAGGAAAATAACTCATGATATCATAACAGCAACTAGAATATAATGTACAAAAGGAAACCTAACATACCTCGCGTATGAATAATCAGCTAACATCTTGAAAATTCCCTACTTATCAAAGGTAAAGTAGCTAACAGGTCATACAATACTCGATATGTTCCCACTTTTCTCGCATATCAGCAACAGGTAAAGCCGTATTATCTAACAAAATCCCTTAACAAAGTGACCAATCTATCAACTATCTTCAACAAAGTGTCACTCGTTTTGAGTATAACATCAATTGAAGTATGAATAAACATAGACATTAGCAAAATTCTAGGGCAAACCTAACATTACTCAACAAAAACTTAACCCAGGCTCACGTTTCTAACATATCATCGTCAGTTAACACAGTAATATCTTACAAAAACTCATCATTTCTCTAACAAATCAGTGTTATTTCCCATTGTCATAGTAATATTTAACATAACGTACCTAACTTACGAATAAACAGTTTTCATTAACCAAGAGTATCTAAAGCAACACATTACCTTCCGAGAGAAAACCCAGGGGGGTTGCAAAGGGTGTGAATCCTGAGAGGGGGGATCACCCCGAAGGGTGTAAGCGGGCTTTGGGCCTCAGCCCGAAGGGCTGAGGCGTGATCCCCTTCGGGGATCACTTCTTCGACGTAATAATAATAATAATAATGTGTATGTGTATGTGTATGTGCGCGCGCGCTCTCGCGCGCTGACGTAATCTCGTCTGCGACGAGATTACGTCATCACGCTCGAGCCTAACTCTCGTTAGGCTTAACTCAATCTCGGGTTTGGAAAGCCAAAAGGGTATAAACGCGGGCGTAGCGGCTACGCTCTCGGGGGTGACCCCCTCTATATACATCCTACAGACTTGAAATTTACACGGATTCGAGCTTATCCCATACATAGATTATATTCCAAGTTTCAGACCTATATCTCTATTCCTTCATATCGAAAAGGCTGGTCTCGCTCAAATGCTGCATCACTACTATATATATATATATATATATATATATATATATATATATATATATATATATATATATATATATATATATATATATAATATATATATATATATATATATATATATAAAATATATATATATATATATATATATATATATATATATATATATATATATATATATATATATATAAAAAAAAAAATATATATATATAATATATACATAAATATATATACATATATATATATATATATAGTAATAAAATAATAATAATACATAATATATATATATATATATAAATATCGAATCCAAAGTCGGAGTGCGTAAAAAAACGATCCCTTACAGGGATCGTTTTTCGACTCAGATTCGATTTCCTTCGGAAATCGAATCTTCGACGTAATAATAATAATAATAATAATAATAATAATAATAATAATAATAATAATAATAATAATAATAATAATAATAATAATAATAATAATAATAATACGTATATGCGTGCACCTGACGTAATCTCGTCTGCGACGAGATTACGTCATCACGCTCGAGCCTAACTCTCGTTAGGCTTAACTCAATCTCGGGTTTGGAAAGCCAAAAGGGTATAAACGCGGGCGTAGCGGCTACGCTCTCGGGGGTGACCCCCCCTCTATATACATCCTACAGACTTGAAATTTACACGGATTCGAGCTTATCCCATACATAGATTATATTCCAAGTTTAAAGCAAATATCTCTATTCCTTCATAAGGGTGGTGTCGAGGCGCGGATGCTGCATCGACTACTATATATATATATATCTATATATATATACTCTTAATCTTATATATATATATATATATATATATATATATATATATATATATATATATATATATATATATATATAGGGCTATTACTTGCTAAATTGGTGGCTTCTTTAAGAGCAAGCACCCTATATAAGAGGATGGTAATTTAGAAATCCATATTTGAAATGATGTTTATTCAACATAAGTAAAATATGCAATTAAAGTATAAAAGTAACAAAAGTCCCTTCTGTTGAGATACTCTCTCTTCGTAGGCGAATTGGTAGTCACAGCCTTTTCCAGCGCGTTTTCCACCCTATTTTTGTGCGAGGATTTGTGTTTGTAAATTCGAGTCATAGTGCTACATGAAGTTTTATCGCTCTTGGGAGGATTTCAGAGAAGTTTTCGTTGTGAGATTTTCTTCTGATTCTTAATAATTTAATCTGACTTTATCTGACTGAAGAGTATATCAACAGGACGGGTTTATATATCATTTCATTTTGACTTATGCTAAAATTTTGCTCGCGCAAATCTTAGCATAAGTACGAACATAAATTAAAATTTTTACAAAGTTATAATGAAGTGCTACATTACTTCCTGCGCTAAACACGGAGTGAGAAAGTATGTTATAATAATTATACAAGATATAAAAATTAACCTTCATTCAAATGTATACATATTTGTGGGCATTTAACAATGCGCACAAACATATAAGACATATCAATGAGGTAAAAATAATAACTAAAATACATAAAGTTATACTTTCAAATGCAAACATATCTAATTATGTCCGAAGACATAAGTAGACATATAAACATTTGAAGGCAAAAATAGTATACATGAAATATAAAGAATATTCAAATACGAGCATAACTGGTTACATCCGAAGATCTAAACATATATACAAATATTTGAATACATAAAAATACAATAATGTTATATATACAGAAAATAAAAGGTGCATTTAAACACAAGCATATTTGGTTATATCCGTTAGATATAAACAAACATACAAACATTTAAATGCATAAAAATACAAAAATGTTAATACATAATAATTATTGATATGAAACAATTGAATTATTCACAAGTTAAATAGGCCACATTGATCGAACCGTTAAATCCAAGGAAAGGTCCAGTATAAGACGTTTCTAACGTATCCATGATTTGACCAATGCGCACGTAGTTTTCAAAGTTGTAGTTACGAGAGAAACATTGCTTGACATATGTAGAGACGAAGTTGCTTGAAGTTTAGGTCCTTTATTTGAAAAAATTCTTCATACATAAAAGGGAGAGGTCACAGAACCATTTAGAATTCGAAAAGATCAAGATTAATAGTGAATAAAAATGAGTTTCTGCCCATAATCCAAGCTTAAAATGATGAAAGAAATCCATACCGTAAAGGAAGTTACATATGGGCAGGATTTGGCGAAATTTAGGTCCTTTGTTTGAAAGAATTTCTTCGCCACAGAAAGGGAAGGTCACAGAACCATTTAGAATTCGAAAAGGAATCAAGAGTTCGTAGTGGAATTCAAAAATGAGTTTCTGCCCATAATCCAAACTTGAATGATGAAAGAAATCCATACCGAAAAGGAAGTTTGCTATGTCTAGCGATGAATCCTCGAACTGTGATAGTTGTGAAAAGGTGATGACCATAATCCAAAATTAGAAATGAAAATTGAAGTCCAGTATTGATAATGTTCGTTTGCTTGAGTCATTTTTTCGGAGTGTTCTGGTTGAGAATTTTAATATTATTGTAGTTTTTTCTTTTTCATTTTGTTTGTTGTTCAGAAGGCGTTCATTGAAGTTCTGGGTGTTCTTCTCCGGGTTCACCAATTATATAGGGCTATTACTTGCTAAGTTGGTGGCTTCTTTTAAGAGCAAGCACCCTATATAAGAGGATGGTAATTTAGAAATCCATATTTGAAATGTTTTTATTCAACATAAGTAAAATATGCAATGAAAGTATAAAAGTAACAAAAAGTCCCTTCTGTTGAGATACTCTCTCTTCGTAGACGAATTGGTAGTCACAGCCTTTTCCAGCGCGTTTTCCACCCTATTTTTGTGCGAGGATTTGTGTTTGTGATTGAAATTCGAGTCGCAGCCTTTTCCTTGAAGTTTATCGCTCTTGCCGGGAGGATTTCTGGAGAGAGTATCTTGAGTGAGATTTTCTTCTGATTCTTAATAATTTGATCTGACTTTATCTGACTGACTGAAGAGTATCTCAAACGGACGGGTTTATATATCATTTCATTTTGACTTATGCTAAAATTTTGCTCGCGCAAATCTTAGCATAAGTACGAACATAAATTAAAATTTTTACAAAGTTATAATGGAGTGCTACATATATATATATATATATATATATATATATATAATAATAATAATAATATATGCATATATATAATATATAATACATATATATAATAATATTAATATATATATATATAAATATAAAAATAAAATATGTATATATAATAATAATAATAATATTATATCGATATGTATATATAATAATAATATATATAATAATAATATATATATATATATATATATATATATATATATAATTAATAATACTAATAATCTTAAAAAATATGAATAAAAAATATACGATTAGATTTAAATGTTTATATGTAATATATAATATAATAATAATAATATTAATATAATAATATATATAATCTAATAACATATATATAAAAGTATTTGCATCTATTTGCCAAAAGAACCTTATTAATAATAAAAATAATTTATATATATATATATATATATATAATAATAATATATATATATATATATATATAATATATATATATATATATATATATATATATATATATATATATATATATATATATATTAATCTTATCTACGTTTACTCTCAAACCCCCTCCTTTTACACACCCTGCCAAATCTTTCTCTACCAATCTTTTCAAACTCTCTTTAGATTCGCCACACAAAATCAAATCATCCGCATATAATAGGTATAGGGAACCCTCCTCTCTCTTCCATTCTCCATTATTCTAACAGTTACAGTGTTTCTCAAAGTGGGCGATAACGCCCCCTTGTGGGCGCTGGAGGCCTAGAGGGGGGCGGTAAGGGGCCTAGAAAAAATGGGGGGTGTTGAAGTTATTTAGTAATTTATTTTAGTTCATATTTCTGCCCTGTTTGATTTTATAAATTTTAGTTTTTATACTATATTTATACTATATATATATATATATATATATATATATATATATATATATATATATATATATATATATATATATAAATATAATAATATATATATATATATATATATATATATATATATATATATATATATATATATATATATATACGGTATATATATATATATATATATATATATATATATATATATATATATATATATATATATATATATATATATATATATATATATATATATATATATATATATATATATATATATATATATATATATAATGTCATTGGGGTTTTTAAGTTTTGGTAAAGTAAAAAAAATTGGGGGGCTCTGAAAAATAATTGATTTTCAAAGTGGGCGGTAGACGAAATAGGTTTGAGAGTCTATGTAATCTAACACCATCCCCTGCCACCCCCACCTCTAATTCTTTCATAATCCTATCCATATACAAACTGAATAACCAATGAGATACAACACATCACTCCGCTATTAATGTTAAACCAATCACTTAACGACTATTTATTCTTATACGCACGCTTCACTATCTTCATACATACTTTTGATTCCATTCAGAAGCTCACCACCAACTCCATATATTACTAATACCTTCCATAGAGCTCCCTTATTAATCCAATCATACGCCTAAAACCTAAAAACATTTTATTCTTTTTCTTCCACATTTTCTCAATCATTTGTTTCAATGTAAAGATTTGATCCACACATCCTCTACCATTTCTAAACGTACCTTGTTCTTTTCCAATCAGTCCTTCAGCCACACGACGCACTCTTTCGACCAAAATACTAGCATATATCTTCCTTGCAACACTCGATAAACTAATTCCCTTATAATACCTACAGTTACCTTATCCCCCTTACCCTCATATAAGGGTACAATTATTGCTCTCCTCTAATCCCAACTATACCCTCCATAAACGCTTTGTTACACAACTTCCAAACACAATCAGTCATATCCGCCTCATTCTGATCATTTCGCCCGTAATTTCATCTATACCTGCAGATTTACCATACTTCATATTAGTAAATGGAAATTTATTTGGAGTACATATATATATAAGAAATAATTATCAATACGTAGGAAAATGAAAAAATATATATTGACAAGTTAAAAATTGCAAAAGTACTTGCAAGTACTTTGCAAATTTTTAAGTACAAAAGGTGCAAGTACAAGTACACTGGGTTTTAGATACTGCAAGTACAAGTACAAGTACTCCAAAAAATGTATTTAAGTGCAAGTACTTGTACTTGAACCCAAGCCTGATATATATATATATATATATATATATATATATATATATATATATATATATATATATATATATATATATATATATATATATATATATATATATATATATATATATATATATATATATATATATATATATATATATATATATATATATACCAGTTTATTTCTAGGAAATCTAATTTTTTTTAGGATAAAAGCATAAACAGTGACTAGAATTTTCAACATCCTTGTTTAATTAATAAAGACGTTTCGGATAGAGAAAAATTATAAAATATTAAAGACATTACATATTCACATTAAAACATATAAATAATATTCAAAATAAATTAACAAAAGTTCTTCACAAACATATCGATCAAATCTTTTAAAATAGTGAACTCACAAAGCTGACAATTTGGTTGGTTATTATTTTACACATGGAAAAAGTTAACATTTCTTTATAGTTGCAAATTAAATGGCTTATTAATTGAGAATTATAAACAATGATAAATTGTACGAATAATGACAATAATGAAATAGTAATAAAATAAACATATTAATAAAAATAACTAATAAATAAATAATAGTGAATAAAAAAAAGTAATAAAAGTAATATAAAAAATAAAAATAAACAATAATAACAATAAGTGATGATAAAGAATAATATTATTAAAATTAATAATACCAATAATAAATGATAAAACAAAAGAGAGATAAGTAAATGCTGATTAATAATAATAATAATATAATAATAATATAATAATAATAATAATAATAATAATAATAATAATAATAATAATAATAATAATAATAATAATAATAATAATAATAATAATAATAATAATAATATCAAACATACAAACATCCGAAAAAGAGGAAGAAATTTGTTATTTCTCATGCTTGCTTATATTATGCTGATTAAGCATGTTTAATCTGTTGATGATTTTAGCTCCCTTCTATTCATGGTTTGGTGTTTAGTAGTTAATTGAAACAGATTGATTAGGTCGTTACAAGTGGTGTTTCAAATATATATATATATATATATATATATATAATATATTATATATATATTAATAATATTTAAAATATTTAAAATTTTTATATATATATATATATAATAATATTATATATATATATATATATATATATATATATATATATTATTTTTTTTTTTTTTTTTTATATATTTAATATATTATATATATATGTACATATATATTTATATTATATATTATATGTCTTATAAGTGGTGTTAATATATATATATATATATATATATATATATATATATATTAGTGATGCACCGATACCAGGTATCGGTATCGGTCGATTTTTGAAGGAATCGGTATCGGCAATATATAGATGGATATAGTAGGATCGGTAATTTTGCCGATACCAATATATAGATATATATAAATTGATATATATAATATTAGTATATATTATATATATATATATGAATATGATAGTGTATTTTTATAAATATAATATATATATATATATAATATATATATAATTATATATAAATTAACAATACATATAGATTATATATAAAGACATATATTAACTAAAATTATGTAACATCGAAATCATTATACTTTCGCCGATTCTTGTGTATGTGCTCAACTGTAATCATAATTCGCGGGTAATGCGCAAATACTTAAAAAAATTTAGTTTTTACATACCCTAGGAAAAGTTTATTTTATTATCACAAATATATTTGATATGTATTAAAAGTGGTACAGCTAATTGAGTAGAAAACTCCTAATTTTGTCATAACATTACTTTAAATACCGAAAGATATATATATAGAACATAACTCATAAAGAGTTACAATGAAATTAAAAAAAAAAGAAATTAGAAAGTTTGTTTATGAGCCAATCGCGTAGCTTTCTTTCGAACAGCCGTTGATATATAGATATTGAAGAGCACATCCGCAAATTTGTCCGTTATTTCCTGTCTTCTGATCAAGACCGTTTTTCGCTTTTGTCATTTGTGCTTATCGCTCAGATAGAGAATAGATATGTTAACAGTTTTAGACGAATTTGTGGCAAAAACGTCCGCGATTTCTTACGAAATTTTTGTTTTTAAACAATTGGAAACAGCTGTTGCGATGGACCAGGCCCATCGATTTTGGAATAAGATAAAAACATAACAATTAGTATATATAATATATATAGATATACATATATAGTGATGAGATTTAATCTATTGGGAGAAATTATATTAAAGCTGATTTTATTTAATGAAATATATATATCAAACGGACTAACACCGCCATATTGTTTGTCTACATTTTTGCGTAAGCACGTCCTAAATTCGGCACTTTAACGATTTTGTCTAATTTGACAAAAACGAACGCAAACATAGAGTATTTCTTACGTTTCGTAGCAATGAAAAAAAACTGCTGTATTGTAAAGTCGTTTTCGTTTTTGCCATATGTGCTTACGAAACGATTTAGTTTACTCATGAGAATTTCCTTCCCGGATTTACAGATATGTGTTAACGTCGTAATATGTCGAATTTATGAGATAGATATAGATAATATGCTGGTGTAAGGCCGATATTTGAATTGATGAATGTTTAGTTAATTCACTCAATAAAATAAACCTATTTTATATAATTTCTTCGCAAATGGATAAACCCATCACAATAGTTGATCCATTTTTGGCAATAAACCATTTGTTATGTTTTATTTCTGATATATATATCACAAATCGTTATGGGCTTAATTATATAGATATATGATTAAATTGTTGTAAACAAAGTAAGGCTTCGCAACAATCCCGTATCGCTCTATGCACGAATTTCGAAGCGAAAGCGGTGTAAGCATTCCTTACCGTGTGTAAGCACAAATAACGAAAACGGTCTATATTAATTTTTTTATATTGTGATATATATATAATAAATATATATATGTTATATATATATAATATATATATAATATATTATTTATTATTATATATATATTAAATATATATAGTATATATATATATATTATATTAATATATATATATATATATATATATATATATTATATAACTTTCTCCTCTTATTCGATCTGATGGTTCTGTTTGCTTAATCTGCTCTAATGAGATGAGTGTGTTACAATTTCTCTCTTTTCGGGCCTCCTTCTTTTTCTCCTCTAACTCGACATCTGGAGTCGAATTCTGGCATGTGTCTCTTTCTTCTCACTCTAGGTGTGTCCTCTACTGCCTTTGTCTGGGTGTGATTGAAGTTCGTGAGATATGTGTGTGGCTGGGCTCCTTGATGTGTGTTATGTAATCTATGAACGTTTAGTATAGGTGATCTGGCGGCCGGTATGGCTCTCACCTCTGCTTCTCCGATCGTTTTGTATTATGGGAAGTGGTCTTAGCTATAGCTGACTGCGTCTCAGATCTCGTTCAAAACTATATTTTCTATATGTTTTAATACAACACTTTTTCCTCAGGTATTAGAAACACGACACGTTATTAATGGTTGTGGGTCTGTCCAACCTAGATTCAAAAAAAGAAGCACATCGCTGATTATATCTTACTATCCTAGCCGGCTTAATAGTCTATCTACTTGTTATTGCTATCTTAGATCTTTGAAACTTCTCAGTTCAAAACCATGTCTTAGTATCTTGATCTCATTCACTTTCTACTAAATTGGCCAGTACGACTTTCGCTCGAACTTCGAGGTTACTATCATGACGATTATACTCTTTCTATTCTGTTTATGGTTTTCCAGGTCTTGATGTGGAGATTGAGGAGACGTTGCGTTGTGGTGGCGCGTATTGAATAGGAAGATAATGTTTGAAAGAAGAGCACTTACGGTTGAGACGTGATTTCGTTGGTACGCTCGGTGCGATCTTCAGGTGCTTGTGTCCAAGCTCTACGTCCTCTTAGGCTTTGGCTTTCCTTCCGCTGTTCGTTGTGTTCTGCTGGTTGTGATTGGCGTATGTGTGTCTTAGGTTTATTTCTTCAAATCGCTTACAATATTGGCTGTTTGTATTTGATCGGGAGCGGCTTTCTTTTTTTTCATGTCAAATAGTGGTTGTATCCTCATGCGTTATCTGTTTTATTTCTCCACTTTCTTCATAGTTTTCATTAATGATCTTCTCACCTGCACATCTACTACGATAATCTCACCCATAAATGCCCGATTGATAGACCCTTCTATTCTTCAACGCATCTTCAACTCTACTTCCCCCTTTTTACATTATTTGCCTCTCGTTTTTTAATCTTTCCGATTATCTTTCCTGCCTGATTCTTGGATAGAATTTCGTGATTGGGTCGTCCAAGCTTGTGAATTCAATTCTAATTAATAACCCAACTTTTACAAATCTCCCTCCTAAGGCACCTTCTAACTTTCTCTATGCTTTCGTAACGGTTTCTTCGTCTCTCCTGCTGAAATATATTTAACTCTACTTAGCCTTATTAATAAACAAAAAATGTCTATGGACTCAACAACATATAAACGTTGCTCTAAAGAAACTTTGGAGTTTCTGTTTAGCCTGAGACTTTTTTTCTCATCTCAGTTACTATATATATGCCCAGATAAACATAAAGGCATCAATCCGCCTTGGTATCACGGGAGTAATTTACGCTTACTATATTTTGAGGGGCTCTGGTTTTACTCGTGAACTTTTTGGATAGAGTCGATCAAAGGACCAAAAAGAGCTTATAAAACTGTTCTGTGCTTTCGCAACTTCACTTACCTCTGATCTTTGTGGCGCGATGTTGGTGCTTGTACTATCTCTTTTCTATAGGTATTGGTATGATATATATATATAGCAGCTGGCGTGTGGCTCTCGAGGGAACATTATCACTCACTCGTCTCCACACCTTTTAGACGTCCCTCGTAACATAAGGGATGCTGTCATCTGCGCATTGAAGTTTTTGTGTTGATATTCGATTATCTATTCAGGGGCTAGTGTTCGCTTGCGCTGTGCTTGTCCTTCTTTCCATCGCCACTTATATCTGTCTGTGTAATTTTCTTCCGATCTTCTTATGTTTCTGTGAATTTATCTCTTCTACTCACTATTAACGTGCCACTGTGGTCTGTGCTTCATCTGCCGCTGTATTTGTGAACGTTTATGTGATGATGGTTATGAATTTTTGAGAGCGTTACATACACCACCTCCTTTGATAGGGGCTCTGCCGTGAGTGTGTAACAATTGTGTAAATATATATATTTATAGTATATATATATATATATATTTTATAATATATATATAATTATTAATAATATATATATATATATATATATATATATTATTTATTATTATATATATATATTAATATATTCATAATTATTATTAATATATATATATATATATCTATATTTTAGTTTATTATATTATATAATATATATATTAGATATATATATATTATCTACATATTATATATATTATATAGATATTTACATAAATATTATATATATATATATATATATGTATATATATATATAATTATTTAGTAGTATTATAGTATATATATTATATATAGTAGTTAATATTAATTAATAATTAATATAGTTATATATTATAGTACTAACTTAGATATATGTAATTTATTATAAGTGGTATAAAAAAGTGTACGTGTTAATTCGGGTATTCAAATAGGTAATATCCTCGGCAAATTTCAGATATCATGTAATCTGTACTAAAAAATTTTGGTGAATCAGTGGTGATTACAATATATATAGTATTAATACTAATAATAAATATTATTATATTATTATATATATAGTATTTAGTGATAATTTCAAATATATATTGATTCGACTATATATTATAATATATAAACTATATATATATTATTTTATATACTATGTGTTATAAATATATATCCTATTATTTTATATATTTATAAATATAAATAATAATATAATATATATTGTTATATGTTATATTTTTATATATCACAAAATATATAGAAAGATCATATTCTTAATATGATTATCATTATAATATATCTAATTATATATTTATAATTAATATATATTATTGAACATTATATATATTATGATAGCGTACTATATAAAAATTAATATGATGTATGTATAATATACCTACTATTATATATATATATTTTATGTCTATGTAGTTATTAATTATACTATATAGTAAGTATTTAATAATAATAATAATTATATATTTTATGATTATATATATGATTTATAATTATCAAGGGTGGCCCTTACGCGTCTAAAAGTCGTTAATTTTGAACCGTTATATTAACAAATCGTAATAAATTATTTCGTTAACTTTTAACTGCTTGCTCGTTAAATTTCGAAAAGAAAGTATAACGGACATTACCAGAAGTTAAAATTTTCCTCACCTACTCCGTATAACCTGAGTTTACTCTCCAAAATGATATAATTAAATACGAGGAATGTTTTAATATTTTTCATATCAAGAATTTTATGTAAATCAGGTAATATAATATTACTATGATCTGATGATAGATATTAGAAAAGTTTTAAACTTGTTGACAATCAGATATTTAATTAATATATATATATATATATATATATATTTATATATATATAGTAGGTATATATATATAGATATAATATATTATATATATATATTTATATATATATATATATATTATATAGAGAGAGAGAGAGTAGAGAGAGAGAGAGAGAGAGAGAGAGAGAATCGCCTGCAACAAAAAGTTAAACGGAATGTAGAATGTCTGTGTTCTACTCATATGAAGATCTTCTATTTCGGCTCACGAACACAATATTGTAGTAATCTTTGTTTTCGTATTTAGGTCCTCAGGAAAAGTCATTATTGTACCATGAGACAATCATTTTACAACTAGAAAACGATGTCTAATATGAATTCTAGGCTACAATAGCGATATTGTTCAAACGAACTAAGCTAGTATATATACTATAATATATAATATATATTAAATATATATATATATATATATATATATATATATATAGTTATATAATATATATATATATATATATATATATATTATATATATAATATATATGTATAATATATATATATATTTATCATATATTTATGATGATAAGTTAATATTATAGTATATATATATACATTATATTATTATTAATTTATCTTATATTATTATATAACATATATATCATATATATATATTAATATAATATTTATTAGTCGATGCATGTACATCAGCATCAGCATTATAAAGATGCCAGACACAAGCATCCAAAGTCCGCGCTTGGGCCCTCGGAGATCGCCGCAGGTATTTTAGTATTACATCAAGAGATCCTTACAGGAGCACATCCACCCACCTCTTATAATACCTAGATGATAATGCTCTTAAATGAGAGACATGTGACTCAGACTTCACAGTCACTCAGTGTATAAGATCTAGATCTCGAACCAGCACTGAAGTTCATATAATCTGAGTCACAACAGAGTCACACACACAAGTTCAGCACAGTAGTACTAGCTTCAAGTCTCGTATTAATACCCATATCTCAACTAAGGAGCTTTTGAA
>JABUQX010076260.1:0-15000 GCA_015478945.1 Trachelipus rathkii
CCGAGAGAGATTATCCCCGCACTTTTCTCACCTATCCTCCCTGCGCTATTCATTCCCCTTGGACCCCTCCCTTAACCCTCTCCCCTAACCCTCCTCTGTTTCCTTGTTCTATTACTTCTTCCATTGTAAAATATCTTGCTCCTGTTTCAAAATTTTCCTGGCCACTTTTCACATCATTCAGGTTATTTGCTTTTTCTCTTCGCCTCTCCACGGCCTCTCTTTGCTTCCAGTCTACCTTCTATACTCCTCGACCAGCTTTCCTTCTCCTATTCCGCAACCTTATTTTCACATGATGGGATCCTCTTTTTTCTTTTTTCACCAACGTCTTCAGACCTCCTCAACTCCACCATTACTTCCTTTCCTTCTACGTTGCTCCGACCTATTTTTCTCCACATTCCTTCTGGCCTCTCACAAATTGTTCTGTAAATCTCTTCCACTCTCCCTCGGCCACTTCCGCTAATTTCCGGTCCCTTCACGTCCCTCATGCTCATACCCCTGCCTGAATCCCTCTTACAATTGTCCTCATCTATTTTTTCCACCTTTAGACTTCTATTTCTCCTCTTTTTTTCTCTTTCTTCTAACCGTTACCTCTCCCCCAACCCTTAACCTAGCAACCACCAAATAATGATCAGATAACCCCCTACCTGCTCCTCTGAATACATTTACATCTAGTAATCTGCCTCTATCCTTTCTATTTGATACATACATAATGCAATATCGCCCTCGGCCTCCTTCTTTGTTAATGAGGCTTGTTAGAACTTTGGTGTCAAGTAGTATAGGGGAGCAGGAACTTATGATTTCAACTTTTCTTGAACCAAGTTATGTCCCAACTAATCATTCTTCTATCAACAAAACAACTCTCAAAGACTTTCTCCATTATCATTCCTTTCCCGCTACACCAAATGGACCGTATAGATTCTCCCCATGTCTCTCTTCCACTCCTGCATTCAACTCTGCCTAATAGAAATTTTATCATTAACCCCGAAACTTTCCCAACATTATTCAAGCTCACCTCAAAATCTTTCTCTCTCCTCCTCCCTCGCTTCCATTTACGGTGCATACGCGGCATATAAAAACCCGTTTCCCCCAATTTCACTTAAACCCACATTTTTCGAATCACTATGGTTGCAACTTTTACCTTATCCCAACCTCTTTCCCTCATAACTATTCCTAACCCCTTCCCTCGCCCTCATCCTCGTTCACGCCCCGAAAATCATACTTAAATTTTCCAAAATCCATCTCCTTCTATCCCTTCAGCTTTGTTTCTGTCAACCCTAGCACATCCAACCTTTTTTCTTCGAACATTAACCCCACTTCTTCCCTTTTCAGATCCTCATTTATCCCTCTCACATTCAAACAACCCACTCTAATCTAATCTCTTTTACCCATCCTATCTCTTTACTCCCCCTTGCTCTCTTTTATCCTGACCCTCTTATTCACCACTCTACTTTCTACTATTCCCACACTTGATTTGGCTGCACGCTTACCGGGATCCCACAACCTGAGGCACTTCCCAATACCTCAAGCTCCAAACCCCGTTCAAACAACCACACCCTACAAAAAATACCCTAAATCTATATTCTATAACTAAATCACACTATATCTATAAAACTTAAATTAAAACTTATGTTATTGTTTACGGAATTTATAATTACTTTGGTGTATCCTCTTCCTACTGTTGAATACACTCCTCTTCTTCACAGAGTTCGATATTGATTACCTTGATATAATCTACTCCTATAGTAAAATCAAAAGGATCCTTGATGTAATCTCCTTCTGTCTTGAAGATATTCTTCTTAGAGTTCCTTTGCTTTTTTCTACACTTTATTCTTTCTTGCTTGATATTCTTTCCCTGATGGAATACCCTCTAACTATCTTTAAGACACTCTTTACATTCACAGAGTTCCCTGTTTTTCTACTAACTACTTTTTCAAGTAGAGATAAAGTAGGAAACCTCAGTAAAATTTATTCTTTCCTGATGAAGATTTTTTCGCAACAAATGTACTTAAATTTTATTTAGAATTATTTCTATTTCCTTTATTAAGTTGCACTTGAAATCCTTGAGATCCTTGAATGGTCTTCTTCAAGTAGAACAAAGCAAGAAACCTCAGTAAATTCCAAGAGTCCAAAAAGCACATATACTGGTAATTATGCCACTCCACAATTTATTTATTTATCAATCAAAATTCATTTAATATACCGTCAATACAAATTTTTAAAATCATAAAATAATATTTTTCTCATTTTGTGAAAAAAAATTTCCAATGTCGTTAAAAAATTTGAATCTTTTTGAAGAGAACTTTATTTTTCATAAATTCTTTTCTTCTTCACTTTAGCGATGTTTCCCAACTGATTTCTTTCAGTTTCTACTGTTTTTAACACGTCTTTATCCAACGGTATCAGAACGGTATATCTATTATAATATATATATATATATATATATATATATATATATATATGATATATATATATATATATATATATTATATATATATTATATATTATATATATATATATATATATATATATAATATATATATATATATATATATATAATGCTTGAAACAGGTTTATTTCTAGGAAATTTTATCTTAAGGATGAAAGCGTATACAGCAACTAGAATTTTCCACATTTTTTATTTATTTACTTAATCAGACGTTTCGGATAAAGGTCTATCCATCATCAAGTGATAATTAAACATATCAAGTTCAAAATATAAAATAAAATAAAATATATAAAACACTCGTGATAAATTAACAAAAGTTTTTGCACCTCCATATCGAATAAATCTGCTAAAACATTAAAAACAAAGCTGAGAATGAATACTGGTTGGTTGGTTTTTATTTAACATCAAATGAAACAGGACTATATAATGGAAAAATGTTTTAAGATTGATTTTAATGAATATTTCCTAATGTTTGAAAAACTTTACTCACAGCTGAACAAGCTACCTTCAATAAAGAACAATAATTTACTTCAGGATGTTAAATATTTAGCGAATAGATTTTATTATAGTTTTAAAAGCCATAAAGTATTTTCCCCCGTCGTTTGTTATGCTGATTTGAAAATCTTGAAGGGGCTTAGAAAGGATAAATCGATTATTATAACCAAACCTGACAAAGGCAAAGGTGTAGTTGTTTTGGACAGAGAAGATTACATATCTAAACTTAAGGTCCTGGTATCCGACTTAACAAAGTTCAAAATTCTTAAGGTTGATATTTTCAAACACGTCCTGAAAATCGAAACAAAAATAAATAATTTCATCCGAAAATTAAAAACTGCGGGGCATCTGGCCTCCAATTTCAATGGTTTACAATCCTCCGGTACAGTACCAGGCTCGATTTATGGCCTACCAAAAACACACAAGCCGAATCTACCACTACGCCCCATCCTCTCAGCTATAAACTCACCTACGTATAATTTGGCCAAGTTCCTTGTTCCATATATTAGGCCCTTAACTCAAAATCAATATACGGTTCACGACTCATTTCATTTTTCTAATTTAATTAATAACCTATCGCTCGACAGTTGTTATATGACCAGCTTCGATATTGAGTCACTTTTTACAAACATACCCGTCAAAGAAACAATAGATATTATAACCAACTCATTATATAAAAATAATAATGATTTAATACTGGATACTGATATAAATTTGAAATTAAATTCTGACCAATTTAAAAAACTATTACAACTGGCAACTGAAGATACTATTTTCCTCTTTAATGACTCACTTTACCAACAAACGGATGGTATGGCAATGGGTTCCCCCTGGGACCCTCCTTTGCGAATGCCTTTTTGGCATTTCATGAGGTGACTTGGTTGGAAAACTGCCCCTTGGACTTCAAACCTCTTCTCTATTTGAGATATGTGGATGATTGTTTTGTATTGTTTAGAGAACGAGAACACGCAAACTTATTTTTGGAACATTTGAACAACAAACATCCCAACATCCGATTTACAAAGGAGGAGGAACTGGATGGAAAGTTGCCATTTCTGGATGTATCTGTGCAGAGAAGGGAGAACAAATTTCATACATCAATATACCGGAAACCCACCTCAACATCATTGGGAACTAGTTATTTCAGCTCTATCCCCTTTGGATATAAACGGGCAGGGATCTACTGTAGAATAGATAGAGCATACAAAATTTGCTCCAATTGGCTATCCTTTCATAAAGAAATGGACTTTTTAAGAACTTTCTTTACAATAAATCTGTTTCCTCAGACTATTTTCGATAAAACATTGGGCTCTTACCTGACTAATTTATTCCGTCCAGAAAACCCCATTGTACGATCTAGCAAACGAAAAAATCTACCTAAAGCTACCATACCTTGGATCCCGATCTATAGACTTGGAGGTAATTTAGCGAAATTTTAAAACCATCTTTTCCCCAATGCGACTTCAGATTTGTTGTGTTAATGCTCATAGTATAGGCTCGTACTTCAGCTCCAGGAGTGCTCGCCTACCATTGCTTAATCCTGTGGTTGTTATAAATATTTCGTTGTGCAAGAGCAACGCCGCTACGTAAGGTGAAACTCCTACATTAACAATTAGGAATATCTAAGCACAGAGGGCTTCTTTCCGCACAGGTCGACCCTTATCCAATCCCGAATATTCGGCCATAAGCATGCCATGTCACAAGACCACCCAATCTCTTCAAATAACTTTTCCATACGTCAATCAGTTTGTTCAGGGAAACAGGAAGGACGGGAGGGACTATGGGGTCACTTTCGTCTCATTTACATATCAGAGGGACAGTCTCTTAAAATAATAGTCAATAAGTTAGTCACTGCAAGACGATCGTTTGGACCCGGATATAGCCAGTGGATTTTATGAGACACCATTATTATTATTATTTTTTTTATTAATATTATTATTATTATTATTATTATTATTATTATTATTTATTATTATTATTATTATGTATTTATTATTATTATTATTATTATTATTATTATTATTATTAATTATTATTAATTATTATATTATTATTTGTTATTTTTATTGTTATTGTTATTACTATTGTTATTATTATTATATTATTAGTTATTATTATTATTATTGTATTATTATTTATTATTATATGTATTATTATTATTTTTGATTATTATATTATTATTATTATAATTATTTAATTTTAGATTTTTAGTTACATTTTTTTTATCATTTTATTAATACTTAATTTTAAAATTTCATTCTACATTTTTCCATTATATAGTCCTGTTTCATTTGATGTTAAATAAAAACCAACCAACCAGTATTCATTCTCAGCTTTGTTTTTAATGTTTTAGCAGATTTATTCGATATGGAGGTGCAAAAACTTTTGTTAATTTATCACGAGTGTTTTATATATTTTATTTTATTTTTTATTTTGAATGTGATATGTTTTTAATACACTGATGATGGATAGACCTTTATCCGAAACGTCTGATTAAGTAAATAAATAAAAAATGTGGAAAATTCTAGTTGCTGTATACGCTTTCATCCTATATATATATATATATATATATATATATAAGGTAAGTATAAATATATATTTATATATATATATATATATATATAATATATATATATTATATATATATATATATATATATATATATATATATATATATATATATATATATATATATATATATATATATATAAGGTAAGTATAAATGAAAATTTCATTCTCCGGCCGGAGACTCCGGCCTCCGGCCGGAATTAAAATTTTCATTCTCCGGCCTCCGGCCAAAATTACTCTCCGGTGCATCACTAACAATAACCAATGTTCAGTAATGAAAATAACGAAAGTTCAGTAATGAAAGAAATGAAAGTTCAGTAATGAAAATAACGAAATTGCAATAATGAAGGTAAGGAAAGCTGCGTAATAAAAATAATGAAATTTCAGTAATGAAAGTAATGGAAGTTAAGTAATGAAAATAACAAAAATTCTGTAATGGAAGTTCAGTAATGAAAACAACGAAAATTCTGTAATGAAAGTAATGAAAGTTTAGTAATGAAAGTTCAGTAATGAAAACAACGAAAATTCTGTAATGAAAGTAATGAAAGTTTAGTAATGAAAGTTCAGTAATGAAAATAGCGAAAATTCAGTAATGCAAGTAATGAATGTTAAGTAATGAAAATAACGAAAGTTCTGTAATGAAAGCAACGAAAGTTCAGTAATGAAAATAACGAATGCTAAGTAATGAAAATAACCGTTCAGTAATGAAAATAATTAAAGTTTAGTAATAAAAATAACGAAAATTCAATAATGAAAGTAATGTAAATTACGTAATGAAAATAATGAAAGTTCTGTAATGAAAATAATGGAAGTTCAATAATGAACATAACGAAAGTTCTGTAATGAAAGTAATAAAAGTTTAGTAATGAAAATAACGAAAGTCCAGCAATGAAAGTAATGCAAGTTCAGTAATGAAAATAACGAATGTTCATTAATGGAAATAATCGAAGTTCTGCAATGAAAATAGCGAATGTTCAGTAATGAAAGTTCAATAAAGAAAATAATCAAAGTTCAATAATGAAATAACGAAAATTCAGTAAAGAAAATATCCAAAGGTCAGTAATGAAAGTTCAGTAATGAAATTAATGAAAATAACGAAGTTCAGCAATATAAGTAATGAAAGTTCGGTAATGAAAATAGCGAAAGTTCAGTAATAAATGTAAGAAAAATAACGTTCAGCAATGAATATAACGAAAGTTCAATAATAATGGTAAAAAAGTTCAGTAATGAAAATAACGAAAGTTCAGTAGTGAAAGCAACAAAAATTCAGTAATGAAAGTTCAAAAATATAGGTAACGAAAGCTCAGTAATGAAAATTCAGGAATGAAAACAACAAAAGTTCAGTAATAAAAAAAAGTGAATTTAAGCTTTTCATATAAAATTTAGATAATACAGCAAGTTTTTTTTTTTTTTTAACTTCTTTGATAAATGGTATAATGTATTCTGAAGTTCAGACTGATGAGCCGAAGCCGTATCAAAAAAGATATATTTCCTAAAATATTACTACAAAATATCTTTATACTTGTCATTGGAAGTAAAAATTAAAGAGTTAGTAACAAATATTGTTTTCATCATTATATACTTTATAAATTACATAACCCAGAGTTATTGATTTCATAACTGAAAGTGAAGAAGGATTAATATTTGAAGAGTGCCGGAGCCAAAGTCAGATAAAAGTAAAATGACGAAGCCGACGCCGGTTTTGGATCCGGCCAAAAAAATATATATATAGATGTATAGTAGTATGTAGATATGGAACCGATATAAAGAGTTCTGGATATATATAATAATATATAATATATATATAGTATATATATATGTTTTGGATCCGGCCAAAAAATATATATATACCGGTTTTATAGCGCGGCTGAAGTAGAACCGATGGTAAGAATTGTTCAGAATATTATCGGCAAACACTTATACGGTACACTTTTGTAAAGGTATTAAAAATAAACAAAATATTTTTATACATCAATTTCCAAAAGTGTGACTCAATGGGACATTTGCTATTTCCATCAAAAGTAATAAAAAAAACAATACCCGAAGAAAGGTTGAGACATTTCGGTACGTTTTGTGCAGTGGTGGAGGGAGACTTCCGAATATTTGTCAAACCTAAACTGATCTAAATCTAATGGGGAAATGCACCATCACGGTAAAAAACATAAAACCTTACTTAGCTCAAGATTATTTACTGTTTCTTCTTCTACTACTAACGCTGAATGCTGATACTAATATTGCTAATGATGATGATGATGATAGTAGTAGGGGGTCCATTCCGGAGAACGAAGTTTCCCATGAACAGCGTCATTTCGCTCGTGCTGACCACCTGACCAGCGATGAGCACAATCGCTAATCAGGTGGATATTTTTTACTCAGCTACCTTCATGGGTGTTTTTTATTTATTTTTTATTTTTTAGATTTTATTTATTTATTTATTTTTTATTTTTTTTATTTTTTTTTTTTTTTTCGCGGATTTCCCCCCCCCCCTTAAGGGTGGGGGGGCGTTTCGGAGTTCACCAACGCGTTTTCGCTTAACCCCAAGGCCCTGCTGAGCCGCGTCGAGCCGAGCCGCACCGCACTGCACCACGCCGGACCGTTTTTTTTCGCTGTTTCGCATCCTCGTTTTTTCGCTGTTTCGCATCCTCGTTTTTCTATAACTCATGAATGTATTTTAATATCCACGAATGCATCCATAGACACATACACTCACCCTTATACACACACACCCTCATCATCCCAGTCCTTCACTCCTACCCCGTCTCATTCACCGTATCTCTATTCCCATTCCATTCACCGTGACTGCTTTATCTGTCTGTGCTCTCCAAGAAGGTCTTCCTAATCCCCTATACCATAGTTTTCATTGAATCTATTTTCAAATTTGCCTTTCACTATATATACATATATTATATATATATATATATATATATAAGATATATTATATGATATATATATATATATATATATATATATATACTATATATATATATATATTATATAGTTTTGTGACTCTTCTGGAAGTTCTCACAGATATCCTGAACCATTGGGCCTTCTTTAAGGAATGGTCGCCACATGTCATTTTATACTACTACTTAGTCATGTATATGTACCATGCGTTTGCGCATACATGTATATGCACATGCGCTTGCGCATAACATCTTCTATCTTCTGATGGGAATCATCCCATCCGCAAGGAATAACATTAAATTGCGGATTTAAAAAAGTGACTTCTCCATGTCACTGACAGAACTGGAACTCGACCCGTAGCCTCTTAAGGAAGTGTATTGGACTTAACTAATTGGGCTCCGTCTGAATGCCCTTTAATATATAAACAAATGTTACTTATATATAAATCATTTTTAGGCATACAAAAATTTTGGAAATAGCTATTTCCATATTAAAAGTTTAGAAAAAACGCATCTCGATTTTGCATTTTATATATATGCAATTTATATATATATATATATATATATATATATATATATATATATATATATATATATTATATATATATATATATATATATTATATATATATTATATATATAATATATATATATATATATATATATATATATATATATAATATATATATACAATATATATATAGGAGCGAAAAAAATTTCTGGATCATCCATACACACACACATACATATAAACATACTTACACACTCACACATACGCACACACACACACACCCGTTACGCTACTTATACACACACACACACACCCGCTAGGATACTTATACACACACACACATACACCCACCCATAGACACTTACACTCACGTCTGCACCTACAACACACATGCCATAGACACAGTACACCCACCATATTATACACACCACCCACCCTTACCACCCTTGCCAGGATACATACACCAACCCAGCCACACCTACACCCACGTCTACACACACTATGACACTTATGCACACACGCACACCCGCTAGGCTATTTATACACACACACACATACGCTAGGCTTTTTATACACACATACACCTACCCATAGGCACTTACGCTCACACCTATACCTACACACACAAGCACACATACCTAGACACATACATCCACCCTTGATACATATACCAGCCGTAGCTCACACCTACACCTACACACACACACACACACACACATATATATATATATATATACACCTTTTACTTAAAATAAAAATGAGTCATGTATCAGGGAACGGTATCCAGAGGAGCGTTTGGGGGTAAGCTCCATCAGCGACTAATTCACAATTGATGAGTCGAGTACTGAGGCCATGTACTTACACTCTAAAACCAGGAAAAGCTGACCAATAACATTAAAAATTAGAAATCTATTTAAGAAGTTATGCCAATATAAATAATGAAAAAGAATGAGGAATGAGAAAGGAAGAAAAAAAAAAATCCAGAGTGTCTGATATATAATCATTTTATTTTACTACAACTGTACGAAATTTTATTAAAAACATATACTTTACAGACCTTAAAGCAGTAAATCAGTAAATCAATAGAGGTGTTACCAACACCTAGGGGGGATTAGTAATGCTTTTGTTTTACTGCTTTACTGCTTTAACTCATGTTTTACTGCTTTAACTCATGTTTTACTGTTTTAACTTATATGTTTTACTGCTTTAACTCACATATTTATTAACATTACATACCTTAAAGCAGTAAATCAGTAAATCAATAGAGGTGTTACCTAACACCTAGGGGGGATTAGTATGCTTTTGTTTTACTGCTTTACTGCTTTAACTTTCTGCTTTACTGCTTTAACTCATGTTTTACTGCTTTAACTCATATGTTTTACTGTTTTAACTCACATATTCATTAACATTACATACCTTAAAGCAGTAAATCAGTAAATCAATAGAGGTGTTACCTAACACCAAGGGGGGATTAGTATGCTTTTGTTTTACTGCCCTTTACTGCTTTAACTTTCATGTTTATACTGCTTTAAACTCATGTTTTACTGCTTTAACTTTCTGCTTTACTGCCTTTAATTCTGCTTTACTGCTTTTAACTCATGTTTTTATACTGCCCTTAACTCATATGTTTACTGTTTTAACTCACATATTTATTATAACAGTTACATACCTTAAAGCAGTAAATCAGTAAATCAATAGAGGTGTTACCTAACACCTACGGGGGATTAGTATGCTTTTGTTTTACTGCTTTACTGCTTTAACTCATGTTTTACTGCTTTAACTCATGTTTTACTGCTTTAACTTTCTGCTTTACTGCTTTAACTTTCTGCTTTACTGTTTTAACTTTCTGCTTTACTGCTTTAACTCATATATTTATTAACATTATGTTTTTTATTTTGTTTTAATACTTTTTATTTATTTTTATTATTATTTTTATTTATTTTATTATTATTTTTATTATTTTTATTATTTTATTTTTATTATTATACTTAGTGTTATTTACTTCATGCCTATTGTTATTATTATTTAGAACACACCTACACACGTGAGCGTGCGCACACACACACACACACACACACACACACACACACACACAGACACACACACACACATACACATTATACACCCACATTCACTATGACACTTATACACACATTCACTATGACACTTACATTTACCCATAGACACTTACATTTTCACTTATACACATGCGGTCACACACACACACACTTACACTTATACACACATTCACTATGATACTTATACACACATTCACTATGACACTTACTTTTATCCATAGACACTTACATTTACACTTACACTCACACACAGATTTACTTACACTCACACAGATTTACTTACACTCACACACAGATTTACTTACACACACAGATTTACTTTCACTCATACACACAGATTTACTTACACCCACAGATTTACTCACACTCGCCACACAGATTTACACACACACACACACACACACACACACACACACACACACACACACACACACACACACACACACACACACACACCCACGCACACTCACTTACACATATAACGTATAATTTATTAAAACATTTTATGTTTTAATTAAACACGTACATTTATATTACTCATTCAAATATAACTAAAATTATTTCAAAGTTTCTTAAAACTTCTATAATAAATCAATCATTACCTTTGAACAAAGAATTTATTATTAACTGTTAATACTTTTTGTTTATAAATTTTATAACTATCAAGTTTTAAAATAACTTTTACTAAAATTTTATGAAATTTTATTAAAAACATATATTTTTACGTACCTTAAAGCAAATAAAAATCAAGTAAATCAGTAAGGCCAGCCCCTAGCCACCCCTCTACATCAAGCTATGCCACGTTTTGTTCTATTGACTTACTGCTTTACATCATCTTTAGCCATGTAATAAGTATAAAAAGAACAAAATAAGTTCTCTGCTAACATAACATGTATTTTATTAAAATGATTCTAAGTTTTTATTTAAAAATAACAATTATTCACTCGATGTTAACTAAAAATATTTCAAAGTTTTTTTAAATAATTCGGGTTTTCTTTATTATTATTATTATATCTATGCTACATTGACAATCCATCACGAGAAAACAACAACCCACCCTCACTCCTTACAGATACGAAAACTGACCTCTCTGAAAAATGTGTGAAAATAACTACTTTAGGTTCTAAAATTTAGGGATTAATCCTTTTGTAACCCGGGGCGAATTAAAGCCTAATTCCAGGTTAAAATATATTTCAAACTGACCTTTTTCTGTAAAATGTGGTGCAATAACTACGTTAGGCCTAAATTTAGCCTAAAGTAGTAAGCCTCTTTGTAGACGGGCTAATTTAATCCTAATACCAGGTCAAAAGGTAATTCCCGTATAGACAAGAATCATTGTTATTATTATTTTTATAAATATATTACAAACTGAAACATGCTTGGATCCGTAAGATCCTTAAGCAGGTAAAAAGGAAAATGGTTTCCTTACTTGTGATTGGTCGGGGTAAAATCCTTATCTCTATATGACCTCGTATTTGATTGGGTCGAGAATTATTTATCGTCTTTTGAAAATAACTTTGTTCTTTCAACTTGTATTTGAGCAGGTGTTTTATTATCTTTTAGACCCAAACTCGCATTTTAAAATCATAGTCATTTTACCTGTTAAGCGGTGCACAAGTTATCTGTAAGTTGTATTAAAAGTGTTTTATTTTACTAAGTGTATATCATATTTATATTAATAAATACTTACTTTGAGGAATAATTATTAATTTCACAAGAATAGATATAATTAATTCACTAGTTCATAAGCTAACCACCAGGCCTCAGGTAGAGCCCCACCCGCAAAAGCAGCCAACCCCGCACCCGATGGCGCGTTCCCGCCGCGTCCCCGCCCGCCGCGTGCGCCCGCAAGCGCAATATTCCGCGTTCCCCCCCGCCGCGTGCGCCCGCAGGCGCAATATTCCAGCACGTTATTATTAATTAGAACACACATACACACCACACACGCCACACATACACACACACACACACACACACACAACACACACACGCACACTCACTTACATATATAACGTATAATTTATTAAAACTTTTATTTTTATTTATTATTATATTAGTGTTATTTGACTTCATGCCATTTTATTATTATTTAGAACACACATACACAAACACACACGCACAAATACACACACACACACACACCACACACCCACTCCACACGCACACTCACTTACACATATAGCGTATAAATTTATTAAAACATTTATGTTTTATGTTTATTATTATACTTAGTGTAATTTACTTCATGCCGTTGTTATTATTATTTAGAACACACATGCACCCACTCACACACACACACACACACCCCACACACAACACACACACACCACACACACACACACACCACACACGCACCATACACACTACACATTACGCCACCCACCACTCGATATTTTGATCCCTCAACTTTGATGCCTCATCTTTGATGGCGTCATCTTTGACACCACCTATATTGATGACTCATCATAAGCAGTTACGCTCACCCATAGACACTTACACTTGCACTCACCCCCCAATATATAATATATATATATATATATATATATATATTATATTATATATTATATATATATATATTATATATATATATATATATATATATATATATTTCATTCGCGTGGAAATATTGCGCCTGCGGGCGCACGCGGCGGGCGGGAACGCGGAAAATATGCGCCTGCGGGCGCACGCGGCGGGGGGGACGCGGCGGGACGCGCCATCGGGTGCGGTGTGTTGGCTGCCTTGTGCGGGTGGGCTCATACTGAGCCCTGGGGTTGCCTTATGAACTAGTGAATTAATTATTATCTATTCTAGTGAAATTAATAATTATCCCTCAATGTAAGTATTTATTATAAATATGATATACACTTAGTAAAAATTAAAACACTTTTAATACAAATCAGAATACTTGTGCACCGCTTAACAGCTAAAATGACTATGATTTTAAAATGAGTTTGGGTCTAAAAGATAATAAAACACACACCTGCTCAAATACAAGTTTAAGAAGAACAAAGTTAAAATTTTCAAAAGCGATAAAATAATTCTCGACAAATCACATAAGAGGTCATATAGAGATAAGGATTACCCGACCAATTCACAAGTAAGGAAAACATTCCTTTTTTACTGCTTAAAGGATCTTCCCGATCCAGCATGTTTCAGTTGGAAATATATTGTATTAAAAATAATAATAACAATGATTCTTGTCTTTACGGGAATTACCTTTTGACCTGGTATTAGGATTAAATTAGCCCGTCTACAAAAAGGCTTACCCTAAATTTAGGCCTAAATTTAGGCCTAACGTAGTTATTGCACCACATTTTACAGAAAAGGTCAGTTTGAAATATATTTTGACCTGGAATTAGGCTTAATTCGCTCCGGGTTACAAAAAGGATTATCTAAATTAGACCTAAAGTAGTTATTTCAACACATTACAGAGAGAGGTCAGTTTCGTATCTGGAAGGAGTGAGGTGTAGTTGTTGTCTTTTCTCGTGATGGATTGTCAATGTACTATAGATAATAATAATAATAATAAAGAAAACGCCGAATTATTTAAAAAACTTTGAAATATTTTTAGTTAACATCGAGTGAATAATATAAATGTAAGTGAATAATTGTTATTTTTAAATAAAAACTTAGAATCATTTTAATAAGAATACTGTATGTTAGCAGAGAAAGAACTTATTTGTTCTTTTTATACTTATACATGGCTAAAGATGATTAATGTAAAGCCATAAGTCAATAGAACAAAACGTGGCTTAGCTTGGTGTAGAGGGGTGCTGGGGGCTTACTGTAATTTACTGATTTATTTGCTTTTAAGGTACGTAAAATATATGTTTTTAATAAAATTTCATAAAAAATTTTAGTAAAAGTTATTTTAAAACTGATAGTTATAAAATTATAAACAAAAAGTATTAACATTTATTAATAAATTCTTTGTTCAAAGGTAATGATTGATTTATTATAGAAGTTTTAAGAAAATTTGAAAATATTTTTAGTTATATTT
>JABUQX010076261.1:0-24472 GCA_015478945.1 Trachelipus rathkii
TACACTACAACATTGTACAAGTTTTTTAGTTATGTTTATGAACTTTTGTGCTGCAGAGTTGGTCCCAATTTCCAAACCGTACAAGTTTTTTTTAATTGAAATGAACTAATTGCGTATAACATAATTTTTTGCTGTTTCGTGAGAAGTGAATGAAATTTTCAGCGGCATATTTAGTTGGGGGGAGATGCACATTTTTTAATTTAGGATAATTTCTTTGCATATGCATTTGTTTTGGATTTGTTCTTGGAAAGATTTTTCCAAGAAAAATTTATTTTGAAAATTTTTTTTAAAAATTGTCCTTTGAGTATACAATAAAATTATCTATACAAGCCCTGAAAATTTGATGTTGATCGGCACAAGTATAAAAAAATATTCATATTTCACTTTTTCAAACATTTTGAAACTCTTTTTGGAAAAGTGAATTAAGGTAATATTCTTTTTTGCTATTCTTTCGTGGCACCGATCAACATCATATAATATATTCAGGGCTCTGATATAGTCTGTGACGAGATGCATCTGTTTTTTAGCTTAGATATTCTTTTGGTATATCTTTGCATAAAGTAAATTTATATTATTAAACTTATAAATATTTTTTTTTTGAAAATTTTGTTCTCCAAGAAAAATCCAAACTATGCATCATACAATTAGAAATTATTTTTACGTATAAAATTTGCATCTCCCCCGACTTACATATGTCTGAAAATTTCATCCAGCTTCGGCTAAACAGGAAAAAAATTATGCCTCAATTTTTTCATTTCAAAATAAAAAAAGTGGGTTTGGAAAATTGGACAACGCCTGAGCACAAAATTCAAAAAATCGAAAAAGTACTTGTACAATATTGTAGGTAATGGAAACTAATCTATGCATATTTCAAGTTTGAAGTTATTTCGAATAAATTCTGGAAGTTAATACGAAAAATGTCAAAAGCAAGGGTTTTGAAAAAAAATAAAATTCCTGAAAGAATGACTACAGACAGAAAAAGCACCTGAAAACAACGTTTTAGAGGGCAAAAAAAGCTACAGTTTGGTGTTTATAGGGTCAAAATTTTATGTCCATTTTTAGGGGGGTGAAAATTGGGCGTAGCATGAGCCAAATATTGGATCATGGCCTTTTATTATAGCTAATTTATAATAAAAATAAAAATAATTTGCATTATAATTAACTACGTTATACATTTGTTTCCGAAACTGAAATTATATGTTGTCATGTATTGCGCTCTCATCTTTATGTCTTTACGTACTTTACCGTATAGCATTTGAGGATTAGATTCATTGGAAAGTGGTTATTTTTTTATTCTCAAAGCAGCAAAAAAAAATAGTTGAAACAAAAAAAATGTTTTACTGTAACTCTGTAAGCACTAAGCTGAGTCAGAGTCGAAATTTTGAATTTGACTGCTGGAGTCGGAGTCGGAGTCGGAGTCGAAAATTTTTGTTAAAGAGGAGTCGGAGTCGGAGTCGGAGTCGAAAATTTTTGTTTAAGTGGAGTCGGAGTCGGAGTCGGAGTCGAAGATTTTTGTTTAAGTGGAGTCGGAGTCGGAAGTCGGGAGTCGAAAATCCAAATTTGATTTAGTGATTAACTGTCTCTCCTGAAGGTACAAATTCCTTGTTCACAATACCACGGCTGTCGAAAAAAACAATAATCAATGTTTTCACCTTGGATTAGCTCATACACACTTTCTTCTGACGGGAAGAATTTTTTTGTGTGCCATTCTGCACTTTGTCTTTAGGTTTCAGGATCGTACTCAAAAACATATGATTCATCGACTGTTACAACTTTATCCAAAAAATTGTGCACCATTTCGAGTCTTTCAAGTAAATTTTGAAAAATTTTGACAAATTTTGACCCTGTTTGCTTTTTGCTCCATAGAAAAGTCTTTCGACGCAGTTTTTTCGGCAATCACTCTGACACTGAAACGGCGGTCCTTCTCCATCACATCAAACAACTTCATTTTATCCAAACCAGTTTCTTCTGCATCACTTTAATATGAAACGCGGTTGTCTCTCTCCATCACAGCTGGCTCTAGCAACTTCCACATTTTCATCGGTTGTTGACGAGATTGGATCTTCCACAACGAGGGTCGTCTTCAACATTTTTTGGCCCTCTTTGAAAGCTTTTTGTTCACTTAAAAACCATAGTTCTCGATAGAGTGGCATCCTCATGAGCTTCGTTAAAAAAGCAAAAAATGTCTTCAGTGGCAGACTTGTACGACGTTTCACACATAATTTGCTGCGTATTGTTCAATATTTACCCTGCATCGCAACAACGTAACGAGGATAGAAACATGCCATCACAAAAAAGATGTAAGTGAAAAAACGGTAATGAAGTTTAGAACAATACGCCCTTACATAAAGCAGATGTAGTGGCATATAGACTGACTTTATAACAATCTGGTAAAACTGGTATGGATATGTAGCCTAGGTAACTAGCTACACACTCGTATACGTCACGGAGGAGCTACATTACTCAGTCGTTCATGGGATATTCAGTAAGCTTACTTTTGGGATAACAGAGGAGTATATATATATATATATTATATATATATATATATATATATATATATATATATTATATATATATATTATATATATATATATATATATATTATTATATATAATATATATATGATATATATATTATAATAACATGGAGAAGAATAAGAGCTATAATACAGTCTGACAACTCTAAATGTAAAAACATCAATGAACGGAATAGTCAGAAAATGGAAAGACGAAAAAAAAAAATATTAAAAACACATTAATTACAATGGTTGTTTAAGTTTCGTTGAAAGTGATAAAGAAAAAATAGAATAGAAATATTGCTTCGTGTATAATTGACACAAATTATTAAGTAAACTTTAAACCTGCTTACATGAGGGTATATTCTATCTTTGCAAATCGAAGGCAAATGAGAAACACTTTATACGCCTATAATGTCTTCAACTAACTTGAACCATCATATTTCCAATGCCAGCCAACGCAGCCCCCAGGAAAGGAATAATAGCAGTCGTATGGTCTACAACACTGTTCGTAATTCCCCTCGAAATGATGACCACTCCAGAGCTCCAAATAATCGGAACACCAATCGAAAGGGTCGGTCAGGATCGGGAGATCGAATAAATCTATTAATGTGACTACTGTGAGAAGCGAGGGCATGAGATGACAAGAATGCTATAAGTTACCATGGGGGTCTTGTAGTTATTGCAAAGAAAACCGGTACATTCAAGAATACCCGAATGCCGAGCTAGAAAACTCCCCATCCATCATCTTCCCGTAATAACCGCGGAAAGTAGTATGTCCCTTTTGTACGGAGGTCCCCCACGCGGGAGAATGAGGTGGTATATTACTTCAAACGCACCCTCCAAAGATCCAGTGAATTTCTGACGACTCCTGCCGAAAGAATAATTCAGGGCAGCGATAAAGAAAGTTTATTATCGTTTCTATTCCTCTGAAGGGCCCTAACACTTCAGCTAAAACCAACTGAGAAAGCCATTTACCTAAACGCTTATTCTGGACCCCGTGCGAAAAACAATCTGTAATGTGTCCCAATTATGAAGGTCGTTGCAAAAGGGGGTTTTGCTGAAACGTGGATACGTTCCGCAAATGTCAGTTAAAACTCGGAACTAGTAACCCCACAGAGACTGAGTATCCATATCTCGTGGCAAAAGGACCTTGACACACTGAACATCTTGTAAAAGAAATCCCTGGTATGAAATCCTTATTTCTAACTTATTATGGGATAAAACCCCAGAGAAAGAAAGAGTAATAAATAATTTCTGTATAACTTCGCTAATTCCTATGCCTGGAGAAGAACATGGTCCGTTGCATTAAACTTGTTGTCTACGCGGATATCGAACTCTCTCTTTGAATCGTTCTTGCTCCAAGCTTGGTGAGTATTGTGAATGTCTTTCTCCTCATTTTTACGTAATTGTCCTTTGTATGTATGTGGGTTGCTGGCGTAAAGGTGTTAAATTATAGCTGATCTCCGAGATTATTCTTTCTTGGGGAACTTCAGAAATAGCAGTTTTGGCTTCCCGATTACTATTGAGGAGTAAAAGGGCAACAATCAAGTGGGATCGGAAATAAAGAACGAATCTCTTACCTCGTTCATTATATGAGAATATAAACGATGGTTTCCGGAAATCTTGACAGGGTTTTAATAATCGGGTATTTGTAACTCATCCTTCGGCGTTTTCATAAGTTGCAGAGCGTCAGGAATACACATGGGTAAGTATAACCCATTAGAATGACTGGGTACTTGTGCTCTTTAGAGGGGAAAAATATCACCTGTCTACCTTTTGTTAGAGACAGTCCTGTCGATACAATTGATTCATCTCAAGAGAAAAACTTCGAACTTTGTGTTCAAGGTGGTCTCTGATTTTGTAGCGAATACAAGTCAAATTCATATATAAACCCTTTGGAGAAGTTCTAAAATAGACAATCCTCTAACTATAATATTCAGGTGAAAAATGTGTCGGTAGTTCCACGTCAAAATATTAACGATACTTCAGCTTCTAGATGTTATCGCAAGATCAATAATGATCGATACACTTCGATATTTATTGAAGGGTTTTAAGAAAAATGATAACAATATAAATGGAAACAACAAGTCATCCAAAACCATACAAAATCATTCTAAAAAAAAAAAAAGAATTATATATATATTTGGTATATACTATTCTTGTTTATTACAGAACTACGATCCGGGAATTTATTATAATGCGATTATTTTGGAGACCATATAATTAAGAGTGCCTATATGTATTTTACCAAACATTAGTATTTCTGGGAACGCTGATATCCGATAAGTATCTCTTGTGCTCACATAATAGGTCGAACAAGCTGCTTCATTTGGTAACAAGCATTTCTGGCATCCTAAGGGTTAACCAGGTAATAGTTCCGATTAGTTTGCGGTGTTTTTGCCAGTATCCTATTCCCCCACCCCAAATGGTCCATTTTGCACATGGATTGCAGAAAAACTTTTCTTCACAAATATACCTACCCATGTTAAAAAATCTTTTGGAGACCCAATTTAATCCCTTTATTGAATTTTCTACTCTGCCATGTTCCATGGTTTTCCCTCTTCCTTAATCACAATTTTCTGGGTTATTTACCAAGTTTTTCTCAAAACACTTACCCAAATCCAAATATTTTCCTTTTTCGAAATCCTTTTTCTTTTCTTAAGTTTTTGTTTGTTCCGTCTTGTCTATATTTTGTTTCTAAATCTTGAAACGACAGAAATAACTTTTATTGATTTTGATCTCCAACATTATCCAAAACTTCATAAAGGAAATTAAATACTTGTTGGACTTCCTATTTATTGATCATTATTCTAAATGGGGTGTCCTGTCAGTTTTCCCACAATTGCCCCTTATATATCAGCTTCTCATCTCGATATTATCCACGGAAACTTTAGGCACCGCAACAAGTTCTCCCTATTCTTCTAAAGAGTAACACCATCGATTTATTAACTAGTATAAATGGAACTAGATATTTTACTTCCCAGATATTTCCTCAACACTAGGTGTTATTCAACAAAGTTATAAATATACAATATTAAACATGTATGAATGAATATCTACTCCAATCTTCATCCTCTGATTAGTTAAATGGTGTTCTCTGATCACGTTCTCATATAACTGCGCGGAGTTTAATTCAACTACCTATGATATAATGTTTAGTGCTTCATGAATAACAACCACTTTTGACTACTTGGGCTTGAGTAAATTGAGAGTCTTTCGCCTCTATATTAAATTATTTTAATCACTTCTTCAAACACATAACTTCTTTCTTTTTTCTCTTGACTGTTATTCATCCATATTAACTGACCTCGATTTTTATTTATTAACAAAAACAGGAACTTAATAGTCCACTGAGAGAACTTAAAAATTATCATTGGTTTGAACTTTTCAAGTGTCAACTTTAAACCCTTCAAGGTTGGTCAAAAGGTAGCTCGTAAAGTAATACGAACTGGACCAAGTACTGCTCTAAAATTTCATCATAGGTGGGAGGGACCATTTACTGTTGTAGACGTGAACCCGAATAAAGTGGCATATGTCATACAAAGAAAAACTAATCCCCGCATAAAACACACAATAAAGTTATCATTTTTCCACACTTACATGCGGAATCGATATTGACGATATTCCTATGTCTTTACTTAACGTAATATACCTACTCGAAATAAGAATGTAGTGAGATTAGCGATTCATTTTCTCAGACGGAGGAGAAATGCGTTTTGTTGTGCAATACTCGGAATATGAAAATCTACCTGAACTACACTCTAAAGTCAGTCGCAGCATTGAGTTTGAGACTGATTCAGCACTAATTACCTTGAGGTTCACGCTGTGTAGGGCCATCTGAGCGGACCCTTATTGTTCACTAATAGCGATGATTTCCTGGAGGAGAAAGCTGATTTTGAGGGATTCTAACTTTTTATCCTATCTTCCTGTAAGTGACCTATCCTATTCAAATACTGCCCAAATTTAATTCCTGTTAATGAGAGCCCTAACTTCTTGGTAAAAAGGAAAACACTTAACAGTAGTATGGAGGAGTCAGTTCCTCTGTTGTCTTCAAAAAGTTCACTATATAAATCTCAAGTCACAAACGTTAAATTAAATTTTGCTCCCCTCCTCTCTCGTTTCACGTTATTCCCCACTTGATCCCCTATCCATATCTTCGTAAATGCGAATTCTGACCAAATTATTATTTTGTTTATTATTACCGTGAAGCATAGGTTTTTCCCGTATTTTCTAGTGGAGTCCCAGATGATCCGAGATAGATTTAATAAATATTCATACTAGTTCTCCTAATAAACCTGGTGGTGCCCTGAGCGAAGGGTCAAACCCACGAAGAAATACTTACCCAATTCCTGTTTTAGACTCACTTTTGAGTATGTACTATTATACACAAGAATAACCGTCTAAATTTAGAAAACATTTAACGTATTCTTCTCACATCCTTTCTTCTGTAAGATTAACTCACTTGAATATGAAGGTCTTAACTAGTTTCCCATACATACACTGCAGTTGGACGTATTAATCTGGAAACAGGATATAGGTTTTTGAATCTAACGGTAGTCATACAGCCTTTCTCTTTTTTTTTTTTTCTGTGACATCTCGCATCTCTTGATACACTCTGCCACATTATCTCTTCTTCCGTCTCTTCCGAGGATCTTAACGATCTGTCGGAGAGATAATGTCGTTGGGTGATTTGCCGGACTATCCGGACACCTCAAAACTCTTTTTAGCCCTGTAATAGTTCTTCACAGCTCTCAAAGACTGAGTTTTTGGTTTTCAGCCCGCTAAATAAGTAAATTCCTCTTCCTTTCATACTTGATTATCCTCTCCTTTTGTTTTTCCACTTGATGTCCTGTATAATGGTCATATTTCTTTCACTGTTACATGCTTCTCGGAAACTAGAGTTGTCCCTGTTTCAAATAAGTGGGAGATGGTGATTCCTTGACGCGAAGATCCCGCTAACGTCCCAAATGGATAATATAATTTGACTTTGGTCAGTCATATAGAATATATTTCGATAATCTTAGTAGGAATGCAATTGGCCCGTTCTTCCACGCACAGAAAAGTAGAGAGGCCGGTTTCCCGAATCATCCCAAGAGTGTGTTTATGTTCGCTTTTTTTTACACTGACTGAGGAGTAACTTACGCCACCGGAGTAACAGAAAAACACGCAGAATACTTATTATAACTTCTTACTCTCGCAGTTATAAATTGACATATGAATTTTAACACTGAGGTGAAGTAAATAAGCACAGAGAATCAAAGTTAGGCTTTCGTCTTTGTCATCCTATTTTTAAAAAAAAAATTTTTGCAATTCAATTTACTTAAAGTTCTGTTGTTTACTTACTGACTGAAAAAATTAATATAAAATACTTAGCCAAATAACTTATCTTGCAAACCTTGAACCCGATAAGTTACAAAAAAATCTTATTCCTATCTTTATAAATCTCTTAAGCAAACTTACTTCTGAACTATTGTTCTAAAAAAACATCTTCATCTATTGAAGTTGTTTGAATGTATGCTTTCTAGTGTGGTTGAAAAATAAACCCTCCTAGTATAAACGATTCTTGTATAATTGATCTTTGTATGTCTGGATTATGTATGATGGCAGACTAAAGATTATATTACTCAACTACAGATCTGAAAAGTCTTGTGTAAATTGATTTCCCCTACTTTATTTAACCAACAATGGTTAAATATATATACAGCATACATATATACTGTATGGGGTTAATTCCTCTGGTAATTGTGGATATACTCATCGAAAACCGCGTACCTCAAAGAACTTATATGTATATATAAATTTATATATATATATAAATATATATATAAATTTTGTGAACTGTGTATATATATATGTACTGTATTACATATATATCTACCAGTTCTCCGGCTCCAACGAGCTTGTCATGTTCATGACAGGTTGTGGAGTGGGAGAGCTTTAAAACTTATATTACAGATTTTCCTGGTTCCTGAAGGAGGTATGGGAGGTTCTAATGATAAATCCAGGCTGGATGAGTAGATTTTCCCTCTTCGAAATCGTAGGACACAATGGATAAGTAATTGAGGAGTATACGAGGAAATACAAATAATCAGGAAAAAGACTTCCTAGATTGTTTGTATTTCCAAAATAAAGTATACCATGATCCTAATTAAAAAAGGTCTTTGTTAATGAGGTATGCCGGTGGTTTCGATGAACAATTATGGTAATTTTCCAAGCTGATAATTCTGACTATGGAAAGTTTAAATTAATACCTTTAATTTACCTTTAATTTATTTTACAAGCAAATTTTATAAATTTAAATTTGTTTTTTTTATATAACTCGTCAATTTCTCAATAATATGTTACTTCTGATTTTATCAATCAAATAGTACAATTGAGAAATAGAGAAGGTTAAAATGATTTAGTTTTACTCTAATTCTTTTTTTCGCTTCGTGACAGTTATCAGGTGGCATATAAAAAAACCCCTTCTAGCGCAAGTGTGGATTATGTTTTCTTCATCTTTTCTTGATTGTTTATCGATAGATTGGAAATTTAATGTGGTGGCTTAAATGGTACTTAACATATATATTTGTTGCTTTTTTTAGAAATTAATTTTAATCACTACCCATTAAATTTGATTTTTAAAAAAAAAAAAAAAAAAAAAAAAACACCATTATGTGCAAAGATGCCCTTTTGCTTTTATGCCATTGGTATTCCTCATTGAAGTATCCTTATTCTGAATTATCAAGTAATAGGTAAAATATTCTAAATGGAACCAAACATGGAGTGGCAACCGATTACTACATCTGGACGGTCTCTTCACTTTGTTCACTTCCGATGCTGTTCTCCACAAATTATTCTTTCCTCGAGGTAATCAAACTTTGAATGACGCACCCGGATGTATAAACAAACATTATCTCTCTTGGCAGCTATAATGACATTCCTAAAACGTGTGAGACAGGAAACGAGCTTTAAAAACATTAAACATGAATGTGGCTAAAAACATTGAACGGTGAAACGGCTTTATCGTGGAAAACGTTCCTAGCATTATGGAAAAAATTACGAGGCATAATCAACAAAATAAATCCTCAGCTAAAGTTTATCTATATATTCCACCCATGCAGGATATGCACGCTTTTAATAAAAAGCGTATCATTCGAGACTGGGGCAGTAAGTATAGCAAATATACTTTGGATGACCCGGAACTATCTCCTGAAAAGATGAGAGACCACTCCATTCCAACAGTTTCAGATTGTTCGAGCTTCTTGTTCTTTGCTGGAATCCTTCCGATACACAATTGGTACCGATAAAAATATTAATCGAGGAACAGAAATTTTTGGAACTTTTAATCATGGCAAGTAACAAGAAAATGAACCTAAATAACCGAACTAGAGTAGTCATAAAGAGCAGTACCTTTAACTACTGAAATCCTAGTATTGAATTTTCCCTTATTGTTGGACGGTTGCACCCAAATCGCCTATTTTTAATTAACTTCATGGAGAAAATGGGGCAATTTTCTTATAAAATAAAATAAAATCAGTGAGCTGTGAGGATATAGGAACCTTTACACACCTTTTGTACACAAGTAAAACAGCAAGAAAATGAGAAGAGCCGATCAAAAAAGTCTATGTTTTGCCCATTCCTTCTATTAGAGAAAACTGGACGGATGGACCAAAATTCATTTACTCCCTGAATTACCTTTACTGACGTGTTACTCAAAATACTATGTCCCTAATTTATACATGTTCCCGTAGATATACCCCTCGAAATATTTCCTATGGGCTGCCGTATTCAGATACCAACTCAAAGAAATTTTTCATCAATGATCTTACCCATCAAATTACTTTCACTGATTTAAATTCCTTATGCACAAATTATCCTATATCAGGACCCTAATTTCTCATATTAATAATAAGTTCTCAAAATCTGGATATATTACAAACCGAACCAAAATTCCACTATTAGTGAATAACTTTTTGTACCAAACCTTCATGTAATTACGGTCTTCAACTGGTCCATGTAACTCGTCTATTTTACCTAATTATACATCAACCATGCTTATCTCTAATTTAACCCTAGTTAACACTTCAACATACTTCAGGTAACTCGGTCTAAAACTACTCTGTCTGTAATCATGGAAAAACCACGTCTGGATCCCCAGATCAAAACTAAATTTTTTTGTTTTACTCTTAAGGTGACTGCCGTACCTATAGTTTGCGCCAGATGGGCAATGGAACGGATCAGGTGAAAGTACTATGAAATCGACAGGTCCAACGGCAGATTACTCTTCAATTATTGTGGGCTCAAGAGTTTTGAAGGATGAAAAGAATTCCCGTTGCTGATTCTTCTCCTGGGTTCTTTGAAAACAACGCCCCCAAAAAATTGTAAATAATAACAGTACATTTAATTTATTCGTTATTGCATTGGAAATTTGTTATTTTGTTAATTAATATTATTATATCGAGAGTCCTCGAGTATCCTTTTCTACTATCGGTCTGTTACTACCAAAATACTGTTGGCCCTTCGACATCTCCCGTCTTTCTTTTGAACTGGCCTGGGAAAACTCCGAGGTGGGGGGCTTAGAATCTTTACTGGGGGAGGATATAAGGGGGATATTTTGTTTCTTTTTTTTTATATATATTTTATGCTAGGACGATTAAAACATAGCAGAAACCATTCTCAGTAATGGATAATACACCATGTGGTTTATAATCTCCCCATGTGGTGTTTAGTTTAAGTTATTATACTTCATTTATTGGAAACAACTTGTGGATTTTATATAAATTTTAGTAATTTGAGATTTTGGATACTTAAATTTATATCATTATATTCCTCTTCATGAGGAATTTTTAAGTCACAGAAGTATCAGAATAGGTAATATTGTGACTCACTTTCTGTTGAGAAAGCTTTTCTTGAAGACCTTATATGAGGATATAAATTCATCTAAGGTCAGTCTACTATTATACATTATATAAATATGAATGTTAACTTTTATGATTTAATCTTATATAATTCACATAATGGATTATTAAATCAATTGAATAGTAATTTAACTAAACTTTTACTACTTCTAGGGTATCTAAATTATCCAAAAGACCACTCAGAAAACCTTGGGTAAAAGGAATAACACAAGCCGCTTTTAAAGAAAAATTAGGGTGAGTTTTTAAGCAAATGAATATGTAATTTTAAAATGTAACAAAATTGATTTAAAAATAATATATACATAAAGAGTAGGTAAAAGCCCTTTTTTTAAAAAAAACACACTGTTACTCTCACCTTTTAACAGGCCTTTCTTATAATACCACATGGAGAGTCATGCTCTGAATTCTAATATCTTGGGATGTCATCTCTGAATCTGGGTTTTCGTATCTGGACTTTAGTATCAGATCTTTGGATTCTTATTTCTCATCGTCTCTAAATCCACTCTCTCTGGAAATTTTATCTGAAAGAAAGAGATGAGTTGGTTCATTAAAAATTTCAAGCTAAGTCATTATATTGTTAATCCAGCCTCCTATTTTCCTAATACTTACCTTAACTTCTTACATGAACAATATTTGGAAACTACTTTCGTTTCCACTCTCGAATCTGATATTAGAATGCTATGAAGCTTTCTTGAGCTATTGTAAATAATATATCGAAATAGATTTTTTCAAACTTGGAAACCCTGATTTAATTCTATTTATTCTTCTGTTATTCTCCAAAGGAAAGCTGCTTTCAGGAATTTCTCCTTCAGGAATTTCTCCTTCAGGAATTTCTCCTTCAGGAATTTCTCCTTCAGGAATTTCCATCGCCTTAATTGAGTTGGTAAAACCTTCCTTCTTCCACCAGTATAATAGTTATAATTCTTACAAACCTAATTAAATATAGAACTTTTTCTGGTGTCTCAACATCCTTGATTGTTTATTTCTGGGTAATTATATCATCTATTCTATGATCTATGAAACTATAATTAGATTTAATCTTCAACTTTAATATTCAGTCAAAACCTGTGCAGTGACACCTTGGTTTAATATTCAGTCAAAACCTGTGCAGTGACACCTTGGTTTAATATTCAGTCAAAACCTGTGCAGTAACAACTTGGTTAATTATAGTGAATAATATACTTACAACTGATCTTCAATCTGAACATCAGGGCAAGATTTATATAGAACAATTTATTAGTTAATGATCACAATCCTCTCCGATAGTCATACAAGTTAGCAGGCCGATGGAGTCCTAAATGACAAATTTCCTCCGTTACGGAGAAAATCTAATCTGCTCCGTATTACCTCGGATGGTGTCATATGGTTGCTGTGCTGACTAGACCTTCAAACCACTATCTTCGAACATCACAAACCTAACATCTGTGAAATCTCCTATAAATTGACTTACGTACTCTTCTATTCATCGACTTTTTATCTTCAAGAAAGAGCGGAGAGAGGTACCTCACAGTCGGGTACACTTGTTGAGCCCAGCGTACTTCCTCTCCGCCACATATATATATATATATATATATATATATTGGGTACGCATATAATATATATATATATATATATATAATATTATATAACTATATAAAGATATATATATATATATATATATAGGTTCCACTATATAAACGATTACCGTCAGATCCTATATCCGCAATCTGGTAATAATAAATTATTAACAGACAGACAGATATAGTAAATGGCAAGCAATATTAACTAAACAAACTACTGTAATACTATCAATAGGTCTAATCCTATATCTCCAATTGAATAATAAAATTTATTATCCAACAGGAATATATAGCAAAAGATGAAATAATCTTAACTTTAAATTAAAAATAATATCATAGTATTAAAAATAAATATCTGATTATATAATAAATAAAAAAAATTTTTTATATATAAAGGAAGATATAATAAAAAATAAAAAAATAATTAAATAAGTAAATAAATATTTAAATAAAGAAATTCAATACTACTGTTAATTTCAAAATGGGACCAGCTAAATTCTAATACTAACAATGTTGTTCAAATAATAAGGATTATTATCTGAATAAAAAATTGTTAGTAAAAGAAAATTGAAAATTATTACACAAATAATTAAATGAATGAGTACTTTGATTGTGAAATATTAATCAAAACTGCACATCCGATTCTAAGACTCTCGCTTCAATAATAAGACACTATTATCCAACTAAGAAAATTATTTAAAAGTAGACACAACAAACATTAAATACTTGACTGCTAATAAATTAAAATGTTTGTCTAGGGAAAGTTCAAAAATGTAAACACTCAAAAAAAGATTTAAGAAAATTATACTTCTAAAAAAAATTTACAACTTACTGTGTATTACAAAATCAAAGACATCTGATAAAACCACATAAATAATACACATTAAAAAAAAACAAATAATAAAATATTATTCACAAATAAATATTACAAAAAACACTTATATTTTCAATAATGAAATTTAAAACAGCATCGCTAATGGAAAACGTAACACACACTACTATCAATTAGGTAAAAGCACAGATGCTTTGTGTCATCCGCTGAGACTATGTATCATAGAATCCGTTTCTGCCAACAGTCCAATTAAGCAAACAACCAATCCTCTTCGATTAACAAAAAAGATGGAATAAATTCGAGATAATGGCAAAACTATGACCTTTAGTACTCAATAAACTTATCAAAATGATACTCTTATATCTCATCTCAATGATAAATATAATCTAAGTTAAAAAGTACAATGAGCAACATTGATATAAATTTAAAAAGCTTTTAGAGGAAAATTATTTACCTTCTAATTAGAAGAATGGGGCAGGGCTAAAAATAAAAAACCTGTGCACTAAAATCATATTTACAAAAGAACGAAAAAAAATACGAAGAAAAAAATTGAGGAAATTAAAAACGACACTTTTATACATGAAATGAGAACCTTCCACACCCTTTTAAGCGGATAAGAAGTCTAAAACAACGTTCTAATCAAATATCAAAGTCACTTTACGATTTCTCTGAAAATGGTTAAAAAATAAATTCTTCCTTAAAAATATTTAATAACAATAATAAGTATAATAATAATAATTACTATATATACTATATATAATAATATATATATCTATAATATTATATTAACATATCAGTATATATATTACTACTATTATATACTATACTCCTATATATATACTAATATATATTATATATATAATATATTATATCACATCATATTATTTTATAATATTGCTTATAGAAGGAGAGGAAAAACTATAGACTTAGAGAAAAATTTATTTACTTAGAAAAAGCTGTTTAACTATATATATGTAGAACATGTAAAATGAAACCTTAGTGATTTTTAATTTTTTTTTATTTTTTTTCTTTACTATAGTTAAGCATTGCCAGAAGACGCATGCTTGCAGTGGAGTAACTTTATGATCGTGCAACACATTTTTTAAATGGTTTTGTAGACGAGTTTATATTTTAATTTTTTATTTTTTTAAAACGTAATGGGAACCCCAAGGGTTATGACCGGCACGCGCATGGCAGGAGTGCCGGGGTCCTACTCGCCTTTCCGGGGGAAACGACATGGTAGGATATTTCCCCCGCCTCCGGGAGGGTCTCCGAAACCCCCCGCTCTTGGTATTTGGGTTCGCGGTGTTCCTACTAACGCCCCTCACCCTAGAACGGGGTATGGAAAACGAGTCCCCCCTCTGTTCTCCCGTCGGCTCGAGCCCCCTACTTGGCCGTGTAAAAATACGTATATTATAAAGTATTTTACACGGCCAAGTAGGGGCTCGAGCCGACGGGGAACAGAAGAGGGGGACGTTTTCCCATACCCCGTAGGGAGGGGCGGAGGAAACCCCCGCGACACCCAAATACCAAAGAGCGGGGTTCCGGAACCCTCCCCGGGGGGGGGAAATAGTCCTACCCTGTCGTTCGCCGGAAGGCCGAGAGACCCCGATCCTGCCATCGGTGCGGTATAAATTAGAAATGACAAATGTATTAAAAAAAAAAATAAAAATAAAAATAATAAACTCGCGAACACAATTAAATAAATGTTGCAGCGGATCTAAAAAAGTAATCCCACGACAAAGCTGCGTCTCTGAAGTAATTATTAAAAAAATTTAAAATGTTTTTTTATTTTTTTTTTTTTTTTTTTAATACACTGCTTTTATCCGAGTTCTAACATATATATAGTAAAACTTTTCTTCCTAATATAAACTTTTCCTGCAAAGAAGTCCTATAGGTTTTTCTTCCTTTTATGGTAAACCTTCACCTATATATATATATATATAATATATAGTAGTGATGCTATATACTATATATATATATATTTATATATATATATATATATACCGACTATATATATATACTATATATACTACTATATATTATATATATATATATATATCCTCAACCACCTTTTCGGTCGGGTCTGAGGTAAAACAGTCTAGGCCTTGACTAAGTTTGATTAAATGCGATCTGAATCTGCAGTTTTATTGTGAGTATCCAGTGAAATGGTACAAAAGTGCCTAAAAAAATAATAAAAGGAATTACAAAACATGAAAAAATTATTTTTACAAGAAAAAAAATATATAAAAAAAATGGTGAAATACAAAATCATATCATAAAAATTCACATCAAAAATTAAAATTCTAATTTTTCATTACTGGTATTATTAAATTTCGGCTAACATGCCTTGTTCCTAGTAAAATAAATATTTATGCACTACTAAATATTGTAATATACTAAATATTTATTGTAATAAACATACACTGGGAAAGAGTTCTGTAAATGCAGTAATAACTTCTGGAATTGGCATTTGTCCATGGAGTTGTAATAATCTTAGTTTCTTTTGGATTAGTTTTCCTTGTAGTTTATTTTTATGGGGCTGTTTTTGCAATTCCTCTATGACATCAGTACGAAGCTCTAATTGACGGTCTACCGTACCAAATATAAAAACGGAAACATTTATACAGAGAATCCCCTCCTCCCGCTACTTCAATGGGAATATAACCATCAGGGATATATTCGATGGATGAAATATCCGGCATGGGATCTATATTTTCGTTTATAAGGGATCGGGAAAGGGCATCTGCATCGACATTCTTAGCACCAGAGATATGTCTAATCTCAAAATCATACTCATTTAGCTCTTCCATGGTACAGGCTAACCTGCCATCTATAAGACTCATATTCTGTAGATATATAAGGGGCATATGGTCCTTAAAAATAAATTTTATACCATAAAGGAATGGTTTTAATGACTTGACAGCCAAACGTAAGGCAGACAGTGGGACCACAGATGAATATTCAATTATATTTATGTACAAATCGAAAGTTGAGATTCACTCGAAAATCAGAAAAACTTAACCCACAGGAAGGCTCGCAACAAAGGGAAAACTGGTTCAATTTTGGAACTAAGAGTATTATTAGACACCGAGCATGAATGTAATGTGGTGTTCATGTAACTTTGCACTCAATCGTTTCACTTAACTTAGTTATATTGGAGTATGCTTCGTCTAACCTCTGGCAGACAATATATAATCCTGGTGTTCTGAACTTATTAGGAATTCTTATACTTAAGACTGATGTATTATGTGGCAGAACTAGGAATGGGACTGGAGACTGAGACTGTAGATTGTGATCGAAGATTGAGACCATAGATTAGGACCGAAGATTGGAACCCTAAATTAAAAATATAGATTTAGACGCTTATACTTAATACATTTATTTAATAGGTCGAGGCAAGTAATGAATTTACTCACCCTATTCAATTGATGAACAACCACGAGGGGAAACAATCTGTTCAATTTCAGGTGGACAGCTCACTGCAGAACACAGATGATTTATAAGAGATATTACATTACTCTGACGAACTTATAGTTCTTTCTTTATATTTTATGTTAGTGTATCAAGGAGTACAAATAAATTAAGGTGGTAACCCACCTGTAAATCAGAAGATATACTCTTGACTGCTGTCATCAAAGGATTAGGATGCAACTGTAAATTGCCTAATAGCTAATGAGCTGAGGCAATATGATTAATAATATATTTTCAAATACTAGAACAAAAACGATTAATAGGATCTTCATAATTTACTAAGGGTTTTCAATAAATACAAGATAAGGATGACTACCATGTACTTCAACCCGTTAAATAGATATTCAACCAATTAGGGTGAATATCAGCAGGAGTCATTTTATATACTAAGAAAAATAATAGAAAAGGGACATCATGACTGACAATGATCTCCCTTTTATATATATATATAATATATATATATAATATATATAGTATCATATATATATATATATATATAATATATATATATATATATATATTATATATATATATATATATATATATATATATATATATATATATATTATATATATTATATATATATGTATATATTGGTAATCTGACCACAACCTTATATCTCTTAACTTTAATACTTTCTCCAACAGCTCTATCCTGCCCTATGCGTTTTTTTCTGTCACTTGATCGGGTGGTTGAGGGCCCTTGCTCCCGCTTCTTACGCTACCTATAATTGGAATGACTGCTTTGAATCTGATGACGCTTCAGCTTCTGCCACTAAGGTGGGAGCTGTAAAAGTTGACGGGATGAGCAGGTTCATTCCCTTCTTACGACTAAATCTTTCCTCTCCTCATAATCCATGGTTCGATCGTGCCTGTTCTATGGCCATTCAGGCTAGAGACAGTGCTTATCGGGGGTTGAAAAATTCTCGTTCTCCTATCACTCTCGCTAATTTTCATTCAGCTAGAAATCGTTGCGGGATACTCTTCGACGAGCATCGACGGGCAAATCAAACGAAAGTGCGCTGACCTCCAAGGTTCTGGTACTGAAAAATCTTTCTGGCCTCTTGCCAAAAACACTCTAAACACTTCCTGTTAAATCGCCTTTCCTCCCTATTCCGATCTGATTGGCTTCTGTTGTAACTCTCGCAACTGAAAAGGCCAATCTCTACGGCCTCCCCATTTTCCTCTAATTCAACCCTGGACGATTCTGCATTCCTCCTCTTCCACCTTTCCTCTCAGGTGTCCTAATGTCTTTGCCTGTGATTAATTTGATCGGATGCATTGGCTCCTGAAATCTATAAATGTTAGAAGGTAAGCGGCCCGGATGGTACTCACTCCCCGAGTTTTGGGAGAGTGGTGCTTTGTAGCTGGGCCCTCCCCTCGTTCAACTTATATTCTCTATGTCTCAATACTACACTCTGTCTCCTTCAGTGTTTGATGAGTGGCACTGCACGGTATGGTGCCTGTAACCGATTTCTGAATGATAATGTAAGTGTCTCGGCTCTGATTTCCTTTCTAATCTTATCTTGTCTCTAGTAGATTGGCTCTCATTCTCGGTATGTTCGATCTATTAGTAATCTGTTTGTAAATCCCTTCTACTGTCTGCATTCGTTTGATGATTGTCCATTGTTCTGGAGTTTTCTATCTCTTCTTTCCGGATCTGCCATGTTAGTCGAGCTTTCGGCGTTCGGAGGTTCTATTGGTGATTATACGTTTTCCTGTGTATTTTAACCGATTTAGTGGTTTTCCCTCCCTTAGGAATCGAACAAGGAGACATTGGCGTGGTTGGCGCTTTGAACAATGGTTAGTCCAGGAAGCATTGACCGGGTATGGCACGCGTCACTGCTCTCCAAGCTCACCTCCTTTGGGTTTCCTCCTTTCTTTGGCTTACTTAATGTCTAGCTTTCTTTCAAGTCGCTAATATCGGCTGTGTTGATGGAGCGATTTCTTCTTTTTCTTTTCTGTCAATAGTGGTTGTTCCTCAGGGTTCTGTCTTAAATCTCCTACTTTATTCTTACTTTTTCATTAATGATTCTTCTCATTACACATCCTAACTCTATCCACTCATTGCCGATGACTCGACCCTTCATTCCTTAACTCATTTCAATTCTGCTCCCTTTCTTTTACTTCTAGAAATTGCCTCTCTCGTCTTAATCTTCCGATTTCTATTCTCGCTGATCTGGAATAGAATTTCCGAATTCGGGTCGTCTCAACCTTGTGAAATTCAATTCTTTTAAAAAACTCAACTTCACAGATCTCCCTCTCTAAAACACTTTCTAACTTCCTATCTCTTCTTTTTCGAGGTTCTCTCGTCTCTCTGTTGACAATATAAACATCCCTTGGCTCTTAACAAAAAAAACAAAAAAATGTCTTGGAAACCTCACCAATCAATGGTTGCCTAGGGTGCTCAAAGAATGGGAGTTCTGTTTAGGACTGCGAGATTTTTTTTTCCTCTTCTCAAGTTACCCAGCTATACAAGGGGTCTCATCCGCCCTTGTAATGGAGTACTTTTTCTCATATCTGGGGGGGCTCTGTTTTCACCCGGCATTTGGACAGGGTCGAGTCAAAAAGCCAAAAAGGCTTATAAACTGTTCTGTACTTTCAGTTCACTTGAACCTCTATCTTTGAGCGGCGCGATGTTGGTAAACTTTATCTCTTTTCTATAGGTTACGCTCACGGCAGGTGTTCGAGGGAACTTACCACTCGCGTACCACCACTTTTACGACGCCCTCGTAAGCACATAGGGGTGCTGGTGTTCTGGTGGTCACGAGTTTTTGCTTGTAGATATTGTGTAACTCCCAAGGCTAGTTCGCTGCGGTGCTTCTTCTTTCCTGCACCTCTGTTCTGTGGAATTCCTCGTTATCTTTTGTGTTTCCTGCTGAATTATCTCCTCACTTAAAAGCCAGCGTCTGTTGCTCATCTGCGTAATTTACGCCTAGCAGATGAAATTTTAGCGTGCAACACCCCCTCCCTGAATAGGGCCTCTCTGCCCGTGAGTGGATGTGTTAAAATTGTAAAAATTATATATATAATTTTAACTATAATATATGTAATTTATATATATATATATATATTATATATATATATAGATTAGTTTATATTGTTACCTTATTCATATATTTATATTATACTACTAACTATACATATTTATATATATATATATACGGTATATATTTACTTTCTTAGTTGGGACGTTTCAATGAAACTTTGACAGATGTATTAATCGATATTGTTAAAAAAAATATATTTTAAATTTTTTTATCTTTCATTCATCTCTCTCTCATCTCTCTCTATATAATATATATATATATAACTACTATATATATATATATATATATATATATATATAATAATATAATATTATATTATATATATATATATATAATATATATATATATTATATATAATATATATATATAATATATTATATATATATATATACATATATATATATATAATATTATATTATATATATATATATATACTATTTTTTATATATTATAATATAAATAACCAATAAATATATATATATATTATATTATATATATATATATATATATATATATATATATATATATATATTATATATCTATATATATTATATAATATATATATATATACTAATATATAATAAGGACCAAGCAAAATCATCCGAAGAGCAAAGGCATGTAACTAGAAATATAACATCTAAACAGGTAATAAATAACATTTTTGATTTCAGCAAGAATTTCATGGATGAAACTTAAATTTTTTTTATATTTGATTCTAATTATTAATACACCTGCTCTTAAACATTAGTAATAATATCTTAAATCTGGCAGGGAACCTACGCTGTGATTGACCTTGAAATCCTTTAATTAGTTAATTATTTTATATCGCTTAGGATGAGAGAAAATGTTTAGTTTTTTCTATTAATATATACTCCTTTTTAGGGGGTTCGAGCCGACGGAGGGGACAGAAGAGGGGAGCGAAGTCCCCCCGTCGTCCCCCGGAGGTTCATCCGATGAAACCCAGGACTCTGATCCATAATTTTATTTAAAGAACATTTGTATGTTATGTCAAAGGACACAAAAAAAAATATTAACACAATTTGGTCAACTTTGCGAAGCTTTCTCAGATACTTATATAACCTTTAATCAGCTCTTCGATGATTCTCAAATAAAACATGCTATATACAGCTTTATCCATCAATTTTTAACAAAATTTTTAATTAAATTTATTCAAAATAATACTGCCATTTTTTTATTTTTTTTTTGAATATAAAAATGGATAAAAATGTCTCCTCAATTAATAAAATGTTAATTTTTTATCTTTCTTGTAGCTGTTGTAGTTTTTAGTACAATGACTGAGCCTCTTCGGAAGCTGACCATAAATAATAATAATATATAATATATATATTTAGTTATATATAAGGATAATAATATTATAAATATTAATATAATAATAATTATATTATAAATATTATATATAATAAATATGAATAATAATAATAGATATACAATATAATAGCATATAATAATATATATATATATATATATAAACAGGCGCTGTAGACAGGGGGAGGAGTCAAGGTATGTATACAAACCCTCTTCTCGATATTAATTATGATTTAATAGCGAATCATAAATTTTTGATTCCTTAAGTTTCTCCATTATTTATTATTATTAATAATATAATAATAATTAACGATAATATAAATTTTAGTAATAATATAATTAATGAATATGAAAAGTTATCTTAATTAAATGGAATGAGGAGAACATGTTTGTGGTCCTGTTAACGAGATTTCTTTAGGTCAAGTTGCTGTTTTCATATAATGTATAAAATATTTAGACCAGGGACTTAAAAATGTAAAGGTTTCCCAAGTTTGCAGATGATAGCAAATTGGCTACCTCAGTTTAGGAATAATGATGGATGTATAAATATTTAAAGATAAGGAGGGAGCTTGTAATCGTTGATGGACTAGCAAGTTCATTCCTTCTTCAACCTAATCTTTCTCTCCTCATAAACCATGGTACGATCGTGCTTGTTCTCTGGCCATTCAGGCTAGAGACAGTGCAAATCTGGGTGGAAAAATTCTCGTTCTCCAATCACTCTCAGCCAATTTTCATTCATCTAGAAATCGTTGCAGAGATAATCTTCGCAGGGATACTCTTCATCAAACGAAAGTGCAACTAACTTTCCTTGGTTCTCCTACTGACAATCTTTCTGGCCTCTTGCCAAAAACATCTCTAGCAAACTTCTGTAAATCTCCTTTTCCTCTGATAGTTCTGTTGTTAAATTCTCCAACTGAAAGGCCAATCTCTTCGCCGCCTATTTTCAACTAACTCAACCCTAGACGATTCTGGCAATCTTCTTCCTCCTCCTTCTACTCTCAGGTGTCCTATGTCTTTGCCTAGCGATTACATTTGAATCGGGTGCATAGGCCCCCCTGAAATCTATGAAGGAATAGGAAGACGGGTGGCCCAGATGGCAATTCCTCCGCAATTTTTGAGGGAGTGTGCTTCCGTGCTAACTTTTGCCACTCGTTCAAATTATATTTTCTATGATGCCTCAATACTAGCACTTCCCTCAAGTGGTTGGAAGCTCGCACAAATGTCCCAAATTATTCAGAAAAAGGAAGCCGCTCTGATCCTTCTGACTATCGCCCCATACTCTCAGCTTGCATTCTATCTAAGATCTTTGAACCCTTCCCAACTCTCATTCTTAGTTATCTGGAAACTCAATTCCATTCTTTCGATAGCCAGTACTGGCTTTCAGCGCTCGAGATTCTTCTGGCGATATACTTTTCCTATCTATACCGATTTATGGTTTTTCAGCTCTTAGGAACTACGGGGAGACTTGCGTGGTGGCGCTTGACATATCCAAAGCATTTGACCGAGTATGGCACGCGTCACTACTCTCCAAGCTCCCATCCTTTGGGTTTCCTCTTTATCTTTGCTTAAGGATGTCTAGCTTTCTTTCAAATCTCTAAATATCGCTGTTGTTGATGGGGCGACTTCTACTTTTTCTGTCAATAGTGGTGTTCCTCAGGGTTCTGTCTTATCTCCTACTTTTTATTAATGATGTTCTCACCTGCACATCTAACTCTATCCACTCATATACCGATGACTCGACCCTTCATTCTTCAACTCATTTCAGTTCTGCTTCCTCTTTTACTTCTAGAATTGCCTCTCATCTTAATCTTTCCTATCTGATCTGGATAGAATTTCCGGATGGGGTCGTCCTCCAACCTGTAATATTTCAATTCTTTAAAATCCAACTTCTGCAAATCTCCTTCTCTAAAACGTATTCTAACTTTCCTATCTCTTTCGAGGGTTCTCTCGTCTCTCCTGTTGACAATATAAACATCTTTGGCCTTAACATACACAAAAAAAAATGTCCTGGAAACCTCATGTCACAACGGTTGCTAGGGCGGCCTCAAAGATTTAGACTGCGAGACTTTTTTTTCTCTTCTCAGTTGCTCCATCTATACAAGGGTCTCATCCACCCTTGTATGGAGTACTGTTCTCATATCTGGGGGGGGGGGGCTCTGGTTTCACCCGGCTTTTGGATAGGGTCGAGTCAAAGGCCAAAAGGCTTATAAACTGTTCTGTTGGTCCTTTATCTCTATTCTATAGGCACCCCAGCGGCAAGTGCTCGAGGGAACTTATTATGTGATACATTATATAACCTACATTCACTTAGTATCCTTAACAATCAAAATCCGTCCACATGTTGAATACTATAACACGACCAAATTCTTACATCTACATATATTTTTTTTTGCTCCTTCCAAATTCAAATAAACACAACCTGGCGCGCTTTCTACACCTTCTACACATCCAAATGCTAATCACAATACAACATTACCACCCAACATTGACATCCTTCATAAAAAAAGCGTTCCTCAATTATAAAAAACAAACAAACTGGCAAGCATTAACAAACTATATAGAGCTAAACTTTAAACTCATTTCAAACCGCTGACTTTACCTCATATCAAAGCAAGATAACATTTCAATTGAATAATACAAGGACATCAAATAAAGTTTATTTCCATGGTCATGACAAACATTTTAATCCCAACTTTTCTCCACTTATCGACACCCTCATCAAACAAATAAAAGTAGCTAAGACAAAACCGACAACTGGCCCAAGACCAGATAAACCAAATCACAGATATCAGTAATAAAATAACTTAATCACCA
>JABUQX010076262.1:0-15000 GCA_015478945.1 Trachelipus rathkii
TGATATTTTTCAAATATAAACTATTCATATACTTCTAGTTTTAGGAGTCATTGCCTTCTAGCTTGTTTGATGCTGTGGCCACACACTCCTCAACAAATGAGTTTATTATAATCTTTTGAATATGTGGTATAAGCTGTTGCGTAGTGGGTTAGTGAAGATAGAAATTCCTCATAGAGCTCGAACAAGAGATCATGTTTAACAGTAAATTTTACAAATATATATATACTTATAATATATTATTATATATATATATATATATATATATATAATATTATATATATATATATATATATATATTATATATATATATATATATATATATATTATGTTAATATATATATATATTATATATATTATATATATATTATTATATTATATATATATATAATATATATACTATATAATATTTTATATATGATATATATATTATATATATATATATATATACTATATATATATATATATATATATATATTATATAATATATATTTATATTATATATATAATATTATATTTACTATATATTATAATATATATATATTATATATATAGTATATATATAATATATATTATTATATTTATAATTATACATATATATATTATATATTATATATAATATATATATATATATATTATATATATATATAATATATATATATATATATATATTATATATATAATATATAGTTATCTTATATCCTATTAGTTTATTGTTCTATGTATCTATAGTTCTTTGATATACTATAGTCCTCTTGTATACTTATGTTAATTATTAGTTACTTTGTATTCCTTGTTTCTTTATATATGTCATCTTAGTATTACTCTTAGTATCTCATTGTATCTTGTTCTTGCTACTACTCATTAGTATTATAGTTTCATTTTATTATTATTATTTATAGAAGGCACTAATTTTCTTTCTTTTTTTTTTTTTTTGCTTATTATACAATTTTCTATTTTTATATATTTTAATAGTATTTTTTTATTATTATTTTTATTTATTTATTTTTTTTTTATCTATATTTTTTTTTATTATTATTAATTTTATTTTATATATTTTATATATTAATTTTTTATTTTATATTATATTTTTTATTTTTATTTATATTATTATTTTTTTTATATTATTATTTATTTTTTTTATATTTGAAATTTTATTTTTTTTTTTATATTTTTTTTATTTTTTTTTTTATTATTATATTATGTTTATATATTATATTGTGTATTATTATTTTTATTTTTTTTATATATTTTATTAATTTTTATCTATTTATTTATATTATTATTTATATATATATATTATTTAGTATTTCTCATTGCTCTAGTTATATGTTCTTTATATTAGTATACTATGTCATCTTTTCACAATTAATATAAATAATCAGCTCTATGAAATTAATTTTTTTCATTGGCTCTTCTTGCTTCTCCTCTGTTTCACTTTTGCGTATCTGGTAAGAAATATCTAGAATTAATATAACCATAGTCACTCTATGCGTGAATTAGACATTAACTCTATATTTAGTATCATAATCAGTGTTTTCTCATAATAGTATTTTGATTCGCTCTATGGTTTTTTTTAATGGTTTAGATACTCTGCTACTTGTGTACTCTTTTATTGCTCGTGTTTCATATCGCTCTCATGTGTTGTGTGTACTTAGATTCAATACCTACATATTGCGTCTATATAAGCATACTCTTCGAGCTTCTTAGGTTCTTCCGCTCACACTGATCTACATGTATAGTCAGTGATGCTGTTCTAATACTACTCATCTTAGGACTAACGATATTTACTTCTCTCGGTTAGTAGATGAGAAAGATAGAAGATGTGAGAGGATTGATGTAACTGCGATACGCATACACGACGACGAAAAAGATATGGCTAATTAGTGTTAGCATAGAAGGATTTAACTTACAATCCTTTCAAAAGGATGATTGGATCTTTGACCGAGATATACATAGTAGCAAGCAGTGTGGCCTAAAGCAGAACCACAAGATATGATAACCAAGTGATGATGTACTCAATGAATTATAAGACATGATACTATATATATTCAAAGAGATAAACTATATGTTTTTTGTATTTATATAAAACGTTCTTTTCAATGAAAATTATAGAAAAGTGATATTATAAGAAACTGAAGAAACACTTGTAGTCATTAGAACATTCACGTCGGTATCACGAGAACAAGAAAAGAACAAGATTAAGAAAGAGCTTAAGTATCGAGGACGAATCACGAGAATCTCTAGTTTAGAATCATGAGTAGGATTAGCAGCTGAGATACAAGTTAATTACACGTAGAGCACTGATTAGCATGTAGAATGATAGAATAGTCAATGTTAGCTAATGATACATTAGAGCATAGAACTCTAAGATACTACAGAGGCAAGAACAGAGTACAGAACATTATAACTTGTTTGTCTTTACGAACCAAGTAGCAAGATGGTATTAATGATGGCAATGATAAAGAGTATGCTAAATTGATCATATGAATCATTTCTTAGATAACGTATGAATATAGACAATGTAAAAGTTCAACGCACATTAGAATCGCTCGCTATAGAGGAGTATATGTGTAGCTAAGAGTAAGTATAGCTACTAAAGGTGAATTATTGAGGAAATACATCTTGAACAAAAGCTCATCTATAGAAGACAGGTAAGACAGAAGTTTGTTGCAGTCAGGAGAACAAAGGAGAGGAAGAGGAACACACTTTATTAGATTAATATTTATAAGCAAGTGCTCAGAAAGAACGTGAAGAAGAGACCAGAGAGATTATTTTACTTGGATAGTATTTTTTGAACTATTTCGAAATATATAACGCATTGGGTTAGTTACTTAGTATAGAAAGCCGGTGTGGGTGTGTGAAGTAGTGTTGAGGATGATATTATGCTTGTGTGAGAGTTCAGATGTGTAAGAAGCGTTTTTGCAGGTTGAATATATCAGAGATAAATACTAGGTGTGTATATGAGGTTGTCTTTGTTATACATATATAAGGTTAATTACGTATAGTTGGGCTCAATTAATGCATAATAGTGCTGGCATTCTCTATCTGTGTGACACAACTTGAGTATCATCGTACTAGGGATATATACGTATTTCGCTGTGCACATTGTCACTGGATTACGAACTAGCGTCTCTCACTGCTCTGATGTTTGCTGGTTAAAAATATTATCCAACTAGTAGTTAGATCAAGTAGAAATGACAGTTCGATTACTGTGATCCAGAGTGATGCATGCTGTGAACAACACGGTAAATGTAGTACCTAGTTAAAGCATTTTTATCGCGATGTTAATGAAGATGAATGTATGACTGTTAACTAGAGAGGTTGTAATAGAAAAATAATGTGACTGCAAATAAAGTGTCATGAACTGTAAAGTAAAGGTCTTGTACGCAATATATAAATTAACGGCTGATTCTTACGTGAATTGTTTACGTCTTTGTTTATCGTATAGGTAGTGTGGAGCTATTATATTCAATAGTTTACAGATTAGATATGATAAGTAATAGCTTTTATATATATCATGAAACTTTGTTACGTTCAAACATATATTAATTGATTGAGATATTATTATAAAGATAACTTGATTTTATGTATGTTTTTAACTATACATAATGGATATCTTAATCGATATGAGTAGATCATTTGACATCATAGATCAATTAAGTATAATATAAGATCACAACTGCGAGAGGTGATGGTGCACGATATGTGATAGTTGGAATGTAGTATTCAGTTTGATTTACTGTATTTACTAGCTTAAGGTATGTTATTATAGCTAAATAATCATTAACATTTTAGTGATAAAAATTTAGACTTGACATCAATATAGATACATGATAAATAGATCATCAATAGATATCACCAACTGGACTAGATAAAGGTGGTACAGAATAGTATGTGGTGGTATAGTGATATAAGTTATTAGATTTATACTGATTTACTTATATAGATTTAGGGTTTATGTAACGTAAATTTATAGTAAGTTATAAACTAAAATAGTAATAGGAAATTATTATTATATTATTTATTATATTATTTATTTATTTATTTATTTTTTTCTTGATGATTTCTGAAACTACTATTATTATATCGTGAAAATCTACCGACCAATAACATATATAATAGACATATATCACCATAATATTGGTGATATTATGTTATATATTATAAATCGAGATATTTTTATTAACTATCTGAGGTATACATACCTAGCAGTGGCTTCCAGTCAGCCGTGAGTGAGTGCCGGATGTAGCCTAACTTACATCATATTCACTTATAACAATTCTTTACTAGAAAATTACACTTCTTGAATCCTCTCACCTAAAATATTCTATGACCCTATATACGAACCTTCGATTTTTATAATATGGAGAGTGGTGAGGTCCCTACCGTATGAGGGGACCTACTACGGGACAACAACTTCGCTAACAAGGAGGTGTACGTCACTATCTATATAACCACTCCATAATTTTTAACACAATAATATGAATTATAACTCATAATCATTATATGATAAATATACTATCGGAGCCATATGGGCATAATATGTATACTCAGTAAGCCGGAGCCGGGATAGCTCAGGAGCCGTGAACGTAACCGTGAGGAGCTCATAATAAAATCATGTATCACATATATATATATATATATATATATATATATTATATATTTGTTTAATTAATATATATAAAAAAAAAAAAATTGTACAAAAATATATAATGTACTTATATTATATATATTATAATATATTTATATATATATATATAATATATACTATATATATTATATATATTCTGTATATATATCTAATTTTAGATAATAATATTATAGATGATCTCTTTTCTCTATAAATAATCATCATAGTACTCATATAGTTATATACAATCAATTATAATTTATAAACTAAGATTTCAAAATCTCACTGAAGTTGACTAATAAATATTACTAATTAGTTGACGGCTATATAACATAGTACTGTAAACAGTTTTATAGTATCTAGAGTGAGATAGGTAGACCTAGAGCTAGTATTTTAGGTCCCAGAAATGTCAACTATTAGTAATTTTCATTTCAATTAAGTATATTATCAGTGTGATACAGTAGTGTCGGAGCTCTTTAATGGAATTTGGTACGGAACAGGAATCGTTTTTTGTCGGTGGAATCGACAACAAGGTGGAGGGGAGCTGTGCGATGCGGTGCGGCGCGGTCTGCGGGGCGTGCAAGAGCCGGAAACTGAAGCAGAGGCGCAGAAGGTAACGCAGAAGGGCTTAAAAAACTCAGAAGTGTTTCCTGCGGAAAAAATAAGACATGTAATAATGAATAATAATAACAAAAATACAAACAGACAAAACAGATAAACAGACCACACAGACCTTCGGTTTGTGTCTGTCGGTCAAACAGACCTTCCGTATGTTTGACCTCCAGGTGGTCGATTAGGCCATAATCTCGATTTGCTCAGATCCCCGCACAAGGGCGTAAGCGCAAATATTTACGGTTGAACCTCCGGGGGGCGAACCCCCTCTATAATCATCCCTCCGACTTGAAATTTACCCCTGTTCGAGCTTAACCCATATATAGATTATATCCCAAGTTTCAGACCGATACTCTATCCCTTCTCATCGAAAAGGGTGGTTCTACCAAAAACTGTTCGTAACTACTTATATAATATATATATATATATATATTATTATATATTATATATAATATATATTATATATATATATATATATATATATATATATATTATAATATAATATATATATATATATATATATATATATATATATATTATAATATATATATATATATATATATTAGGGTGGTCCAAAAAATCAATGTTCGAAAGTTCCCAATTGGCTAAAAAATGAGATTGGCTAAGTTTCAGCTCAATTGGATAACGTTCGTTAACCCGTGCCTCATTGAGGTCAAAGCTTTGAAAAGCTACGATTTTTTTTTGCAAAAATTGGTTTTTCCTTTTTAAAATGAAATCGATTCGTTTTAGAAACTTAATTCTTGAATCATTTCATAGCAAATGTTGTTGCCTTGAAGTTTTACTGCGACCTATTTTTTTGCTTAAGACTTATAGATTTTAAAGATATCCAGCATTTTTTAAGACCGGACATGATCCGAATCCTCAAGTCGTACTATTTGCAGCATCAAATGCCAAAAACATTTTAGCACTCAATTACATCTGCTTTCCAGATTTTGCTTATTTTATTTTCATTTTGTTAACATTAAATAGGGTTTAGTTAAAAGTGTTCTCAAAAGTAAATGTAGCAAAATCCAAACTGAAAATGAAGGAATTAGGGGAAAAGAGCATAGAAGGTATAAAAATGAGAACAAATAATGTTCAAATGCATTTTATTATCCCAAGTTGCGGTTATAAAAAATGAAAACATTATAAAGGAAGAAATGCATAAATATTGATTATTTATTTCAATTATCAGATTAAGGTGGTAATGGATTAGGTAAGACGGGTTTTAATGAATCAGGAAAAATCTTAATACATTCAGAATCACAATTGTAACACGAAACTGCCTTTGTTCTCTCGTCTTCGTCAAAACGGGATATGACGTCCTGGCATATTTTATCCCTTTCATCTTGTCATTGACATCTTTTAAAACCGTTTACCATTTTCCCTTAGCTTTTAAATAATGTTGGTTTTCACACTATACATCAGGATCAGTAGTTAAAAATTATGTATCATTTAAATCATCTTAAAAAAAAAATTTTTAGAGTTCAAGGAGAAACAAAAAAAAGATCACTTCTCTGTACACTCAATAAACAGCTTGTTTTAGACTGAGTGTTGCTTTTACAACCTATCATCATCAAATCACCACTCATTTTCTTCTTCGGACGTTAATTTCACTGCCATGATAAGTAAGGTAAGCTTAGTGGGACGAGAAATTCAATCGAAAAATGAAAATGCAGATTTCTCTGAGTTAAGATACCATAGAATTGTTTATCATTTTAGACAGTGCTTTGTTTTGCAACCTCTTTTATCAATTTTCCTGTAGTTAACAAACGATTTCAATAACTGTAGGTCTTGGTTGGGGGCCAAAGTGGGTTTGGGAGCGTTGAACCGCGCTTTTACATAAATATTGATTATAAATAAACAAATGTATCATACCTTTTTTTCTAATTGTTAATGAAAATTATCCTTGAAAAAGATATAATTTTTACAAAGAATAAATGGCCTTTGCTATCCATTTGGAGTGATGATAGCACCCAACGGTACTTCTGACAACTTTTTTTTTTTTTGAATAAGACATCCTAAAAAAATAACAAAGTTGGATAAATTCTTTATAATCACCCCTGAGCTGTTGATTTTTTAATTGTTTGATAAGAAAGCTTGGAAATACGGGTCCGAATTAAATGCATCTTATATCTAGTATTTTCATCTTCAAAACCAATTTTGTATTTTGTCTTGTCTAGCTTACAACACCCAGTCTAAAAATTTTTAAAAATATTTAACTGAGGGATAGTGGTTGTGTCCATCTTACAATCAAACTGCTTCTTAGAATAACTTTCTAAACAATACATGCAGCTTTTGCTGATAATTCCCATACTGATTTTCAAGCTGAGTGAACTCATATTCAACTGTTCTTCATCCCCACAACTTATCAAAACCGCTACCCTCTACATTTTCTTTATCAAAATAAAGTATCTGGAAGCAATTTCCCATCCCAGAACACAACAGGTCTTCTACATCGGAATTCTTGAACTATTTTTGATAATCTTAGTCCTTTGCTTTTCGGATTGCCTCTCTGCGGTGAGTCTTTTAACACTTCTACTTACAATTTAATTCAGTGGCTCATGACCTAACTCTCTGCAGTAATTGATACTTATTCGACCGTCCCTAACAGAAATTACACTATCGATTAAAACGTTAATGACAATTTTTCAGTAAAAATTTTCTTCACTTCTCCTTGGAGAGCACTTCCTCTTTTTTTATTTCTGGCAGAATTTCCGAACTGTGCCTGGAATATTACCCTTCCATTTCCCATACTCTTCTTGCGTCCAGCTTCTCTTCCTCTGATGTGCTGCTTAGGAAGATTACAGTTCTAAATCTTCATCCTCCAAATCTTTCTAAAATAAAACAAATGAAATTGAATAAACCATTAAGCACTCACAGATAATGGCATTCAAGTCAACTAATCTGATAGCAGAAAATATAATAAAAAATAAAATAAAGTTGTAACAAAGTCCCTTATTTAATATCAAACTATGTATTAACGTAGTACTCAAAATAACATCGAAAAAGAAAAAAATTAGCGAAACTCTGAAACTCTCAATACATTTTCTCTTGCTTTCTGACATCTTGCCATCTCAGCTGCTCGTCTCTTTTTCTTCTTCGTTGTTCTTCTTTTATGAATTTATATAAAGGCCTTCCATGAGAGCCAGGACGTCCTTTTTCTCTCTAGAGTAAGAAAAACTGCATGTCTTTTTCAGTACATCCTGATGAGCAACGTCAAATAGGTCATCAGGAGTTGACTTGAAAGCTTCTACTTTTTGGTTTTGAGCTGTGCTGACCAGGTCTGGTAGTGTTTTTATTTTCGTTTTCTCCACTCTCCATACAGTTTTTAAAGCTTTGCAACTCCATCTTTAAAGTGTCTGATTGGTAACTTATCTTTTTCGCAGAAAAAATTAGAGCTTCTGTATTGTAAGTCTTGCAGCTGTCCCTGGATTCATTTCAAACTTTGGCGCATGTTATATAAATAAACTTCGTTAACTTGACATTAGATGGCAACTTTACTGCAGTGATTTGATGAGCACATTGTTTTCAATTAAAAAAATCTTCCATCTTTCTTCCGTGAAGATGCTGTGCTGTAGAAGACGAAGGTGAGAGTGAAATTTCAGAGGCAAACAAATATTTCCATATAAAATAAGACAAAAATCAGGTTTCTAGAACAAATAATTTTCATTTTATGAGGAAAACTGCGATTTTTTTGCAAAAAAATTCAGTATCCTCCATAAAATGAAAATTATTTATCCTAGAAACCTGATTCTTGTCTTATTTTTATAGAAAATGTTATTGCCTTGAAGTTCACTCTCAATCTTCGTTTTCCTACATCAGCAACGAGAATGAGTTCATGGAGGAAAGACAAGATTTTTTTTTTAATTGGCCACATTAAAATAATCTTCTCTTTCTACCTTCAAACTTATGTCCGTTGATTTCTGTAGAAAACGAAGGTTGAGAGTGAAAACTTCAAGACAAACAATATTTCCTATGAAGTAAAAAGGAAAGAATTGGGTTTCTAGGACGAATGGTTTTTTTTGCGAAATGAAAAACTGTCAATTTTTTGCAAATATATTTTGCAGTTTTTCAAAACTTTAACCTCAATGAGGCACGGGTTAACGTTATTCAATTGAGCTGTGCCAATCTCATTTTTTAGTTTTTTTTCCCTCCTATAGCAATATATATTATTATATATATGATATATATATATATATATATATATATATATATATAATATATATTATATATATATATAAATATATATATATTATATTATATATATATATATATATATTATATATTATATATATATATATAATATATTATATATAAATATAATATTTTATATATATATATATAATATATTTTATATAATATTATAATTTATATATATATATCATATATAATATTATATATATATATATATATATATATATATATATATTTGGGTCGTTGCTATTCTTTGGAATCTGGTTTTTTAATACATAAATAACAGAATCAATGCTCTGAATTTTGGTGCGATACAATAAAAATCTGTGAATTTTGTTTTAATTGATACAAACTAATTATTGAATCAACTGTTCTTAATAAATATGATGAAATCTTGTCGACGTTTCGGGAAACAGTAATTTCCCATCTTCAGGACAAACATACAAACATGGTAATAATTCTTAGGTAGCTTGTTGGTAAAAGGCAGTTGAGGTCTATATTATAACACTATTATTACAAAATATATATCTAGGACAGTTGCACATAGTAGACATATAAATTAAAGAAGAGAGGTAGAGATTTGATTGAAAAATTTAATTAGGAAAGTAAATTCTTTATGAAGGTCTTGATAATTAGATGTTAGATGGAAGGCTCTAAAGATTAAAGTTTTTATACTATTACATTTATAAAGAAAGGGGACGTGACTGAAGAAATTTTGTGACAAGTTGGTAAAAGTATGTTTTCTGACTTGACAAAGCTTCCCCCAATATCAAACCATCCTACTACAAACGTTATATGGACGACACCTTCCTCCTTTTTTCTGATGCACATTAAAGTCACACCTTTCTTAAACTTCCTTAATAAACAACTACCCAATATTAAATTCACTAAAGAAGAGGAATCCAACAATAGCCTGCCTTTCCTCGACATCCTCATCACAAAAACACTCTTCTGATTACAACACAAGTATCTACAGAAAACCTACTTTTACCAACTTGTCTCAAAATTTCTTCAGTCACGTCCCCTTTCTTTATAAATGTAATAGTATAAAAACTTTAATCTTTAGAGCCTTCCATCTAACATCTAATTACCAAGACCTTCATAAAGAATTTACTTTCCTAATTAATTTTTCAACTTTCAAATACTATCTATTTATGATTTAAGAAGATTTTTAACCATAGTTTTAATCTATTGACAATCTTACTCTATTGGTACCAAAACAGCCGTTCTTTATCAAACTTCTTTTCTACGACCACCACTATATTAAAATTAAAACTAAACTACTCAAAATCCTACAAAACTGCTATCCCAATTTGAAATTTATTTTTGTCTTTGTCCCCAACTCCTCTATAGGGGACTACTTATCTCATGAAGACCCTCTACCTGCACCTTTGCGTTATTTAGTCATATATAAATATTCATGTGGTGCTTGCACAAGCACTTATGCTGGCAGCACTCAGCGCCAACTCTCTGTTAGGGCTGATGAATGTAGAGGCTGCTCGGCTAGAACTGGTACATATTTTACATCCCTACCCACCTCCAGCATTATAAACCATAGTTTCACAAAAATTATCCCAAAAGTCCATCTCACTTCTCAATTAATTATTTCACAAAAACCAACCAACAACTTGATCTGAAAATTTTAGAATCAACTCATATAGCCTGTCTAAACCAGTCACTTGATAATGATAGCGTCCTGCTTCACTTCTAGTTATCAATTTTGTGTGTACTGATTTAAATGGTGCTATTATATAGACTTCAACTGTCTTTTACTTCCAAGCTTTTACTACCATATTATTACCATGTTCGTCTTAAAAATGGGAATTACTCATTTCCCGAATCATTGCCAAGATATTTTCATAGAAATAAATAGTTTGTAATAAATAAAACAAAACTCATCTTTATTTTTATTTATCTCCACCAAAAATGTTCACAACATTGGTTCTATTATGAGAGTATAGAAAGAGTAAGGTGTATATATATATGGTATGTGTAGTAATATATATATATATAAGTATAGAGAAAGAGATAGTATATATATATAAAGATATATATATATATATATATATATATATTAGTGTGGTCAAAAAAAAATCCAAAAACTACTGTGCATAAACGTCGGTATCTAAGGTCTGATACTGTGCACAAAATTTCAAAGTTGTGCGGCTCCCCCTACTCTCGCACAACATCCAATCAATTAGAAAAATAAATAACAATACGTCTTTTTTCTTTTAACATTAGCTCAGAGGGTGATAATAAGGTATAAGACATATTATATAAGGTATAAAACATATTCTTAGATAAGCTCAAATCAAAGACATAATATAAATACCCTTCACAAACCCTACCCTCAAATTTAAGGCAAATGAAAAAGAAATCAACACACCATAAATTTCATCCCATTATTTTAGAATTAGACCATATATATATATATATATAAGTGTATATATATATATATATATATATATATATATATATATATATATATATATATATATATATATATATATATATATATATATATATATATATATATATATGTATATATATATATATATATATATATATATATATATATATATATATATATATATATATATAAATATATATATTATTCGTGTTTATTTTTTATTTTTGTGTTTATATATATATATATATATATATATATATATATATATATATATATATAGGTGTTATATATATATATATATATATATATATATATATAATCTTTAGGGATATAGGTGTGAAAAGAATTAATAAAGTGAGAGGAATGAATGCATTAGAGAGTGGTGGTGTGGAAGAAAGGGGTAAATGAGAGAATAAATGAAAGTATGTTGAGATGTATTGGTGGAAGGGATGAATGAAAGTCGGTTGCTTGTGGATGTATAGTGGAGAGTGTTGGGAACCGACCCGGCTTGGAGACTGAAGAGAAAGTGGATTGATCGAGTCGGTGAACGAATGTCTGAAGGGAGAGAAATGTGAGTTTGGCAGAGGCGAGAATAAAGGTGCATGATAGGAGAGAATGGCGGGTTTGGTATGGCATGGTTGTATTCACCTGGGCCAGGGACAACCTTACATTAACAGATTTACCATAGTGAGGGTCCGTCGCGGTCCCCATGATGCTCTAGGTGGATTTTTCTGTCCGTGACGAGCTCCTCACCACTAATGGTACAGAGGCGGTGTGGCGGGGCTGGGCTTTTCGATCGTTTACCATGTTCTCCTACTGCTTTTCTTTTCAGATGCTTGTACAGCACCTTGCTGCAATTGTTAAAAAGAAAGGTGAAGAAAAAGAAGAAAAAGAGAAAGATATATATATATATAAGAAGAGTATAAAGATATATATATATATATATATATATATATGCAGGAGTATATATATATATATATATATATATATATATATATATATGTATATAGTACAGTGTTTTTGAGATGGGAGAAAGAAAGCCAAAGACCCTGAATTTCACAGTGGCCACTCTCACCGGGATATTATATTCTAACCAATAATAAAATCGGAAAGCTAAAGGAACTCTAGATGCAAAGAGGTAGCAGATTTGAAATGGGTGGAAGAATGGAGAGTTGAGTCATCGGTATAAGATTGAACAGAGCTAGAAGTACATCTGAGGATATCGTTGATGAAAGCAAGAATAAAGCTAGAGATAAAACACAACCTTGCGGAACACCTCAATTAGCACGAAAGGAGTAAGAAGAAGTCGCTCCATCAGCGAATGTTGATATGGAACGACCAGAGAGAAAACTTTAGAGAAAGCAAAGAGAAGGAGGAAACCCAAAGGAAGGGAACTTAAAGAGTAGTGACGCATGTCATACCCGATCAAGAACTTTAGATATATCGATCGCCACTCACATGACCCCTAGTCCCTATAGGGAGGTGAACCATAACCAGTTGAGATAGAGAGTATGTCACCAGTTGACCTCGAGCGTCGAAAGCCATATTGATGATCTGAAAGAAGGGAATAAGACTCCAAATGATCCAGGAAATGAGAGTTAAGAAGAGTCTCAAAGATTTTAGATAGAATACAAGTGAGAGCTATAGAACGATAGTTTGAAGGGTCTGAGGCTACCATTTTCTCGGAATTGATCTGGACATATGCGCGCTTTTCAGCACTGAGGAAATGGCTATTAGTATTAAGCGCATAGAGAGTAGAGTTGAATGAGGACAGATGCCAGCTCAGAAACACACTCCGTCAATACACGGAGAGGAATGCCATCCGTGCCACTGGCCTTCCTGACGTTGATATCTCAGAATCCTATGCACCAGATCATGCGTAATCGCAGGAAGAGACATGGGAAACCTGAGAGGATAAGGAGTAGGAGGATGGATACCGGAATCGTCCAGGTAGAATTAGATGAAAAAAAGAGGTCGAAGAGATTAGTCTTTTCAGTAGGAAAGTTAGCTACAGAACCGTCAGAACGAATAAGAGGAGGAAAAGCAGATTTACAAAAGTTATTAGAGATGTTTTTGGCAAGAGGCCAGAAATTTTTATCAGCAGAAGAACCAAATAGGTTGTCGCACTCTTCTTTTTAGTGAAAGTGCCAGTCTGTCAAACAATATTCTTTCAACGATTCCGAACAGAATGGAAATTAGTAAGAATGGTTGGGGAACGAGAGTTTTTCCATGCCCGATAGGTAATGTCTTTTTCCAATGGAGCAGAACAGTTCCATCGAACCATGGATTTGTTTAGAAAGATTTAGTTGGAAGATGGAATGAACCCGCACATCCCTTCTGTGATTACGGCCCCTACCTTCCCAGCAGTGACCGAAGAGTCCTCTGAGTCAAAGCAAGATTCATTCCAAGCATAGTTAGCAAAGAAATGACGCAACACCACCCAATTAACCTAATTAAAGTGCCAGAAAGTACGTTTTGGGCATGATGGAGCTGCTGGAGAAAAAGTTTTATAATTAAGAGCTACGAGATTCTAGTCAGAGTTACTGTATGTTTCTTGAAGGTATTCATTGTTTTGACATTTTGAAATTGGTCTGCATCGACGGAAAATAGTCCCGCTAGGCTGAGGTTGGTAAACCTAGGAATAACGGTGTGACTGAAGTTCCCGTCTTCACTATTGTTAGTTGTCTGAAAGCGTAGTTTAGATGGTGTTCTTCTTATCGGGTTCACAGATTATAAAATGAAAGGGGGGCTAGGTTTTATCTTTTGGATTGCTTCTTCACTTCAAAAGTTGGTGTTATGTAGTTCGTCTTAGTTTTCTTCTTAGTGTCTTTCATTTCAACTGGTGGTGACTCACAATAGCGTTAGTTTTGTTTAGAATAATTTTTCAGTAAAATCAGAAAACCGCTTCGGGATCACCAATTTATAGGGATATGTCATCAATTGATATGAATTGGTAGTTGTGATGGTTAATTGAAAACGTTCACAGTAGGCTGGATAACAGAAGGTTGGGTGTTCTTCTGGGTCTTCTGTTTCGGATCTTTTTATTTTCTTCTTTTCGGAGACGAACTTTTTCTTGTTGGGTTTCATGTAAAAGGACTTGTTATTGGATTTTTTTCTGGGATTTGATAGACGTTTACATCATTTTTCAATT
>JABUQX010076262.1:17500-18669 GCA_015478945.1 Trachelipus rathkii
CAAGGGTTCACCCCTTTTGATCTAATATTGACATTCTTATTACACTGAAATAGGCTTTCCTGTATTACACACCAAAAAATACTATTACAGAAAACACTTTCCTTTAAAAGAAAAAAAAAATCAAATATGCGATTAGCTTCGGAGAAGTCAATAGGAACGGCTTCCAAAAGGCCCTCTTCTACCCATTCCCCCTATCGCCCCCATCACCACATGGGAGTTAACGGCCTCTGGTGGTGGTGTTGGTGCTTTTACGGAATTGCCGGCCTGATTCTGATGTACTGTGTTGTTTTTTCATTAATTTCTGTAACTTTTATAATTTCAAATCTAATTTTCACTATGTTGAACATTACCTCTCTTCCTCAACATATTCCTAACCAAAACTCAAATATTTGAGCGTTCTGAAAGCAAACCTTGCTCTGTTCCCTAGTACTGTCTCTATTCTCATTTTCCAATCAAATGCGGTTGTTTCGCCTTTGTGATGAATGATGTTATTTGTTCTCATGTCTTTGATTTGGAGTCTTCAGAATTTTCTACCATATGGCTCAGGTTATCATGTCAATCTACTGCTAAATTCATTTGTTCTTTGTTTCTGTCTCCAAACTCAACTCACTATCCTAAATTCTTCAACTACTTAAATTCAAAATTAGAACACATTCTCTCTTTTTCATCTTTCTCTTAAATCATCAGTCTCTTAGTGATTTCAAAGTTCAACGCCAAAAATGGATTTCCTCTAATTCTCAAGAAAGAGCTAGTGAACTTGCTTACCTCTCTTCTATTCAGAATGACTTTGATCAGTTGGTGAAGATCTCTACTCGTATCCCTGATTGTCTTGTGGAGTTGAACCCAACATTCTATACCTTTTCCTAATCCCAAATCCTTCTCCTCCGATCTTCCCTAATTTCTGTATCATCTTCTGTCTCTAGAAATCCTTCGCAGAAAAGATTGCTGCATATCGCAATCAAACGTTTTAAGCATTTCAGTGCCGCAAAATGGTCGGTCGTGTGATTGTGAGGTTGTGTGGTGGGAGGAGTGTGCAAATCACCCAAGGTGATTTGCTCTGGCTGGATGTGAACATTCGATATGCTTGTCTTGCAACTAAACCTAGCAAACCCGTTTCACGATAAATGCGAAACGGTTAACACCCGTACCCCAACCGAACGAAGTACACG
>JABUQX010076263.1:0-67500 GCA_015478945.1 Trachelipus rathkii
TACGCCGCTATTACATGTCAAGTATAACATATTATATACGCTGATAAGGAGTGCGTAAGAAGTTTATCAATACTACTGGCTAGCAGCCGGTGTTATGAAAAATTATAGAAAATCTTTGTTGCAATAACACAACCAGGAATAGCTTCGGAAAATTGATTCCTTTTGCAACCTGCACCTACTAACAGTCAGTTCAGAGAAGGACTGGCCAGCAAATTGGTGCGGTAGTGGATACATACAATTTTTAATTTATCCCTATATTTCGTGCGGTACTGTACTAATAGTTACTAAATGTTATTAGCTTGGTGCGTGAATTCATGGAAACGTGCACTTAAATAATACATTAGAAATATGAGAGGTATGATTATTCAATAATAAATGTGGTCTGGTATAGCCTTCAATGGTGAAGGTATGCGAGTATGGCTTATTAGCGAGTTCGGTGCGGTAGGCGTTGATACGCTTAGCATTTGGGTGCGTGGCGTGACAGGTCGCAGTTAGCGTGCGTCGCTCACTTGTAAGTGGGGAGTCAATAGTCGTTAGTAATATTTGACACTTATCCAAATCACTACTAAGTTTAATCCTACCATATTAAGACTCGATATATGATTGATAAGTAGTAAGTATTGGATTACATTGCAACAAATCCTGTTAATAAAAAAGTAGTTTTGCGACACCATCATAAAATAATAATAATTCAATAGAATATTCAAAATAAATATTTTCATTCCCTGTACAAACAATACATAGTCATTTATTATTTAAATAAGTATTTTTTATTGCCATGTGAAGCATTTTATTGGAGATGGTTTAGTTACCTTATTTAAGTGACTTTATTTTAGATGATTTTTATTTGATAACCATTTATAAAATAATATAATATTATTTGGAGTACTATAGAGTATTTAATAAGCAAACCCTAGTATAGCTTGAGCTCAGATCATTCTCGCGATCTCGAATGTCTATCAATCAGACAAAATACATAGTCGTGAGTCTGTTGTTCTTCTTAGCGAGACATCACTCAGATTATGAAACGTCATAGCATCGAACATTTTAAATATAATTACAATAATGCTCAGTTAGACTTCAGCTCCATATTGCATATTAAAAGAGACAGATCTTCAGCACAATATATAAATATCTATTATAAAAAAAGTATCTGTTATAATGGGTTTATGTATTTAGTCTAATAGAAAATTTACTCAACTTCCTTTATTGATATCTCTCGCTCACTCGATACGATGTAGTTGATAAGTATTCTAGATATCTAATTAATTTTTCGTTGTCTCTCAATTCTAATTGAGAGTTCTCTCGATTAATAATTACAGCGTCGTTAGCATGGCTATTTATAACACAATAAAATATATTATGATATCAGATATAATATATTAATGTATATGCGAATTCGCAATGATCATTTAAGAGGGGCGGAAGGAGTACGACAATGTTTGTGCCCAAGCACAACTGAAATAACCATCGCCCCTACCTCTGCCCTGAGAACGCAAAATACCTAGCCAAATACTACCATTCATACAGGCGGCTTCGGATGCCATGGGCATATATACTAGTCTCATATTTATATATATAACTCATCACTATCTACCATGTCACTATCACCCACAGCTATATATATACTCCCACTATTAGCCGCGCGCACTACACTGTCCTATTCATACGCTATCTCATAATATCGCTATTAGGTAGATACTTATATATACAATAATTAGTATATTAATAAATAGGTTACTTATTGAAGTGTAATAGTTAGTATAATAGATTAAAATATAAGTATATGAATATATATATATATAGTATTATATTATATATATCATATATATAATATATTTATCATTACACTATTATACATATATTCAATAAGACATTTAAGTGCGTTATCATATATATATATATTATATTATAATATATATTAATAATATATTATATATAATATATAATAATATATATATATTATAATATTATCATATACTATTAATAGTTACATATATATATATATAACTGATGTACATTATATCATATTAATATATATATATATATATATATTAGTCGCCTGCCTCGCCATTCGGAAGTGAGACTTCTTAATATGTCAATGGATTAGTAATATCTGAGCTCATACAACATACATTCTAAAATAGGTTATAAATAACACTTATATCTATTATTAGATTAATACTCTTTGGATTGAGTATGCGCCTAGTATGATATATGAAATATATATATAACACAATACAACGACGAGAGAGGAGAAAGCTATCCCTGATCATTGGTTTGACACACCCCAGGTTTATACATCTGCATAGTAAGTTGCGAAAAAATAATATTCACTAATAGACTCATATATTAAGGTTAATTTATAGTAATTATGAGGATTATTATAATGAAAAACTATAATAACTAAAAAAGTTATATTGGAATTTAGTGCTAAAATGAATGTGTTACATATTAGACCAGTATATCCTGAAGATTATTATTTGTTAATGAGATTTTAATAACTTTCCAGGGTTAAACTAAAAAGGAAATATCATTTTAGGTTTATATTTACAATATAATATCTTTATAGTTAGAATAAGAAATAAGATATATTATATTATATATTAATATGGGGAGATTTTGGTAAAAGAATTAATTAATAAATAAAATATTAATAATAAATAAATTAATTCTAAACTATATCATATTTATCAAGTATTATGTAAAACTAATCACATGAATTAAATATTAATAATTAATCGAAAAAGGCTGTTAAGTATGATAAATTCTGAAAGAACTATACATTACAAGAGCAAACTAAATACGCTCATCTAAATGCGGCTCTTCAAAATAACGGCTATTCGTTAACTTTACTTGGCCAAAAAACTTTTATTTTAAACAATTGTATCAATACATCGGAAAAGGAGAAATTGACAAGAGAGAGAGAAGAAGTAATTATACTTTTCACATATCATATTTTGTGTGGATTATCAAGAAAGTTAGATCTATGGAAACGAAAAGCACGATACTGAGCTGAGGAACATGTTTTTTTTTTCATCTTTCTCACGAAAGATTAATGTGAGTTTTTAAAAATACCAAACAATCAGTATATACACATAATATAAAGCAATTGAAATAGAGCAATATTCGTATCATTTATGTCCATCATAGTACTCAAACATAGTTGATGAGTTACTAGTTTAGACTGATACTTATGTTGGATCACTCATCCATGGACAATGATTATTGTATTCATAACTCCTCTGCTAAGAGTAAGCGCATCTGCCAAGGTGTGTATACTATAGTATAGCATACATAAAAAGTTCTAGTAGGCCGTCATATATGTGCTAGTTCGCGAAAGCAATTTGAGAAGTGCGCGAGCTAGCGAATCCGGGATGGAATAAGTATAGCTCAATACATAATTGACCCAAGTACAGAGAGAAGAGCAGAAAAAAAAATGTATATCTTAAGTGAACTGCAAAAAAGTTCTCTATCCTCTCAGAGAGACAGAAAGTGATTGCTAGTGGAGAGAATCTTCTACTTACATATCACTTAAATCAACATACATCTCTCTTTTCATCGCGAACCTCGTAACTAGTAACACAAAGAGAGGAAGGACCAATGTAGAAAGTATTGAGGTATACTCTTACTATCAGGATAGATATGTAGAATAGCAATTACGAATATTATTTATGTATGTATAAAATTTTACAGCATATTCCTAACATTATAAATATAATTATTAAATCCCCTATTTTACATTTTTAAAAGGATTGTACATTATAAATTATTTCAAAAGTTATTGTGTAGAATTCTAAAATTATAGTATTTCATAAAGAGTGATAGGATGGGGAACTCACAATTGTAGTGCTCTAACTATATATATATATAATATATACTGCATAATTATAATTGATACTATAGATAATATGATACATTTATTGAACATTTTTTTTTATTTTCAGTAGAAATATTTATTAAGGATTATTCTAGAATAAAAAGAAGTTAGAGCATTTAATATTATACCAATATTTCACCTGCATACTTCAGACATGACTCCGATAACTACTATTATGATGCAGAACCCAGTCGCGAATATTATAATAGTTTTAGAACTAATAAATTACAAAATATGAAAATATTAAATTTTTTTTAGCATTAACTTTGAAGCTTATTATTTTACATTAATTTTGAAGTTTATATATAATATTATTATTATTTATTAATATTATTATTATTAGATTAAATTTTTTTATTATTATTTATTCTATATTATTATTATTATTATCTATTATTATTATTATTATTATTATTATTATATGTTATTATTATTATAAAGGATACATAGACGTACAAGCGAAACACTCAAACATTCAAAAGATATTCAAATACCCATTCATTTCATTAAAATTCACATTAATATCTGGCTTAAGTTTCTTAATAAAAAGGGATTCTGTGAAAGGAAGATAGTAACATATAAATTCCATTATAGTGGCCTTTTACTTATTTGAAATTGCACGTATATAACCAACAAGTCTAGGAAAATTTCTCTCACACAAACGCGATAGGTGGGGACTTGTGATTCCTCGTGTAATGCTCCCATATTAACTGGGTTTACCTGTAGGCATAATTCTTGTTCTTCAATCTAGTGTGTATCACAAATTTTCTCTTCCTACTTTTCCTTACTCAATTAACCTGATACACAACATAACTTCTATTATCCTCCTAACAAAGATCACGAGTACTAAAATATGAGAACATACCTCTTGGTTTGTAGTAGCTGACCCTTTTGACAATGGATAATTGTTAAAGACCATATTCAATCAGATAAAAAAGGAGTCCAGGTAAGAAGCCTACTGCAAGTCGAGACGCGAGTCCTCATATTTTGTTCCCGTGATCATTGTTCGGAGGGTAGAAGTTATCCTGTATATATCAGATTAATTGTAAAGAAGTAGAATCTAATTCCTCGTATGTGGGATACACAGCCAATACTTTAAGAACCCAAATTTTGCAAAAAAAGGTATAGCCCATTAAAATATAGAGCATAATACGACGGAACACAAATCCCTTCCTATGGTGAAATTACTAGTTGGTTTAAAATATTGCTCCATTTCAAATTTTGGCATTTTTAACTATTTTCGTATCACAGAATTATCAGAAGAATAGAAAGAATTTGCAAAAGGCTTATTAAGATTGACGCTGATTTAAGTTTTATTATTATTATTATTATTATTATTATTATATTATTATTATTATTATTATTATTATTATTATTATTATATATTATTATTATTACTTATTATTATTATTATTTATTCTATTCATAATTATCAGTCAGTATTAGGTAAAATGAAATTAATAGTTGTTGGGATATATCGGTGATGATAATAATAATAGTTTATATTATTATTATTATTATTATTATTATTATTATTATTATTATTATTATTATTATTATTATTATTATTATTATTATTATTATTATTATTATTATATTAATTATATTATTATTATTATTATTATTATTAATTAATTATTATTCATATTATTTAATTATTTTACGATTGACATATTTGATTTTGATGATTTTGATGATTATGATGATTATTTTGATTATATTATTATTAATGTATTAATTATTATTATTTATTATTATTATATTCTATATATTATATATTATTATTATTATTATTATTATTATTATTAGCGCAGTACCTTAAATCTTATTACTTTCATATTTCAATTTCTCAAGTTTCATTTTCTTTTTGATATTTGAAGTTAGATAAACATAAAAAAATTTATGTGTTTTTCCTGTAAAAGAAATATTATATATTTTAAATTATTATTATTATTATTATTATTATTATTATTATTATTATTTAATTTATATATTATATATTATTATTATTATATTATTATTATTAATTATTAATTATTATTATTATTATTATTATTATTCATTATCCATTATCATTATTATAGAAAACGTAAATCGGCATTCCTTATACTGTAATTTTTGCATGATTTCTAAAGGTCTCAAAATACTTTTCTATTTCATCAACCTATTTCAAGACACTTCTTGAATAAAATTATCGTTTTATTTAAATAAATAATCAGAGATTTCGTCCACTCACGTTGGACATCTTCAAGGATAGGATTTTATTTTTAATACCGAGGCTTAAATTTTAAAAATGATGAAATTTTTACCAAAATAATGAGTAATATTAAAAATTATTAGTAAAATATACGAAAATTAATAATAGTGAAAACACTCTCTCTCTCTCTCTCTCTCTCTCTCTCTCTGTTCTATCTAGTCGTGTTGCGTTCGTGTCTAATCTCTTGTTCTCTCTCTCTCTCACTCTCTCTCTCTCTCTCTCTCTCTCTCCTCTCTCTCACTCTCTCTCTCTCTCTCACGTCCTCTGTCTCTTCTCTCTTCATCCTCTCTCTCTTCGACAGTATTAATATTATTAAGATGAATATATTCATCTTCTCTGTATTTTTATGTTGACCTATCACGTGTCTGTAAGTTATATCTTGAAGAGATGGAACTCTAAAAATTTAATAGCTCACAAAGTCACTCTTCCTAGTGAAACAATTTATATATTATTATTATTTCTTTATTATTATTATATATATTATTATTATATTTATTATCATTCTATTTATTATTATATCTTTTATTCATTATATTATTATTTAATATTAATTATTATTATTATTATTATTATTATTATTATTATATTATTATTGAGATTATTATTCATCATTATTATTTTTTCACCATCATCATCATCATCATTAATCATCATATCATCCTATCATTATTATTACATTATTATCATTATCATTATTATATTATTATTATTATTTCTCATTATCTATCTATGTATATTATTCATAATAATATTATTATTATTATTATTAATATATTATTATTAATTATATTATTATATATATTTCCCCATATATTATTACTTTATTTAATATTAATTTTGTCATTTTTTATATTTATTTTTTTTATTATTATTTTTATTATTTTTATTTTTTTTAAATTTTGTTTTATTTTTATTTTTATTTTTATTTTTTTATTATCATTATCAATTTATTATATTTTATTATTATTATTATTATTATTTTTATCTTTATTATATCTTTAATTATATATTAAAATATATATCTCCACTTATCTATTATTTATTTATTATTTTATTATTAAAATTTATGAGTCCTTAAAGCAATGCGAATGAATTACTTTGTTAGCTTAAATAGTTATTAATTATTGTTTTTAAAGAGAGAGAGAGAAAATCGCTAGGTCATGCCGCAAAATAAGTAGGAGACTTCAAATCTGCTGTTTGTACACACGGTAGGTTATAATAATTTGAAACATCTGGGAACATCTTAAGAGGTAAGAGGCAAAATACATGATTTAAAATTTTACTAGCCTCGCCTTTAAAATATCCATAATTAAATCAAAATTAAAATAGTAAAAAATAGATTAGAATGTAATAAACAATATATATATATATATATCACTGATATATATACTCTATACCACTATATAGCCTATGTATAACCATAGTATATCATATATTATATATATTATATATAGTATACAATGAACCAATATTATTTTTCACAGGTCCGTAAAGCTTATTTTCCGGGAGCTCCCATGAATATAAGATTATCACGTATATCAAAGATAAATATAGTAGTGTAGTACTAAGGAAATATAACTGAGTATATAAAGGTATATACTATAGAAATACTATATATGATATATATATAGCTAATAATATATATATATATAATATAATATTAATAATATATATATACCTAATATATATATATATAGAGACTATATATATGTTCAATATTTATATAATTATTATTATATATATATATTATATAACTTATATATATAATATTATATATATATATATAACTATATATATATATAGATATTTATATATATCCTATAAGTATATACCAAATATATATATAATATATATATATATATATTATATATATATTAAAAAAGAAAAAGAGTAATCTAACATTGATAGCAATTTAAAAATACAAAAATATATCATTTTATTTATAGTGATAAATTCCATCTTGATCTCTTAGCAACAAATGACTGATAACTTGCACCGTTTATGTTGTGTAGCTGTGATGAACACCCATCAAAGTCAGTTCTGTGGGGCTTTTTTCTCCTGTAGAATTGAAAAAGTATGTTTTGAGCCTTTTCAAATTTGAGAAATATATTTTTTTGGAATGCACATTTTGAATGAGGTAAATACCAAAGTCTTTAGCAATCCAAATGTGATGTAAGGATCATATTTATTTACAAAATTCTAAAATTTGGAATGAGTCACCTTACAAAGATTAGTAAGTATGGATATATGAGCTAGGAGCTTGCTCTCAAACTGATATGAAAAATCATCAAGAAAAGAAATTCTAATTGCCAATATATTTTCATTTTCAGTGATTCTCGCATGAGGCATCTCATTTCTTCATTAACAGAAAGCAGAAGTTCTGTTGCAACTTCCAAAATTTTTGAAAATTTTCAGCGATGTTTTGTTGAAAATCTTTTAAAACAAACATACCATTTTCAATACGATTAAGAGCAGTTGTTGTCACTAATTACAGTGACTACAACGGAAGAGTGTAGGAGAATAAAGTTGAAGCCATAAATGAACTTATAACAAATTTGCTTTTGATTGCAAACCTCAAATGATCTGAGGCTTTCGAAGAAGATTTAATATCTTGATACACTTAAGTTGCTCTAAAGCTTCAGCAAATGCTTTTAAAAATTCTCTAGATTGTAACAACCCTGTGTTTTCCACCAATCTTGTTTCGCCCATTCGAGTGAGTTTTGCCCATTTTGTGTCTGGGAAAATCTTTCCTATTTTTGGTCTATTAAAATAGTACCAAGTTGAATTCGCTGTGCCAGAAAGTTTCTAATATGCTGTACTTCACATGGATGTCAACAGCAATGAACATATATATGTATAACGCTGCTGGATATTTACGACAGCTAAAACACATCTAAAAATTTTCTTCATTGCTTTTCCACCACCATATCCTTGTCCAATCATGCAGAAAAACACATTTTATTTCAAGGTTCGTAGTTTTTATTACACCAGAGATTCTCCTTTAGTGTTTTCAACAGCTACTTAACCTAAGAAATCTTCACACACCACAAATATGTTTCCTTATTTCTATTAATACATACAGATATACTCTTAATTTGTTTTTATTAACTAAACTATTTTTATTATTATTATTATTTTATTATTATCATTAATTTGTTTTTATTAACTAAAATATTTTTATTATTATTATTATTATTATTATTATTATTATTATTATTATTATTATTATTATTATTATTATTATTATTATTATTATTATTATTATTATTATTATTATTGAAATTTAGAGACTTATACCATCAAAACATTTTGTTAGTTTAAATGATTTCGTGGAGGTTCGAACCCCTGAAAACCCCCCTGTCTACGGCCATATATATATATATATATATATATATATATATATATAATATATATATATTATTATATATATAATATATAATATATATTATAGTGAAACATTATATATATATATATTATATGAGTATATATATATATATATTATTGATAAAATTAATTAAATAAAATTGTGGAGAATGAAATATTTTCGAAAGAAATGTTCGTACGTAATAGATTGAAACTAAAACAGAAGCTGTAGAAAAAGGCATTAAAAACCAATCTAACTGTAAAATTAAAATTCAATTATTCCACTTCTCTCTTCTCTCTCTCTCTCTCTCTCTCTCTCTCTCTCTCCTCCTCTCTCTCCCTTCCCTCTCTCTCTCTCTCTCTCTCATCTCTCTCTCTTCTCTTATTTTCCGCCGCAGGAATGAAAGAAACCTTTCACGCTCGTCTCTCATTAAAGATCTACTCATATGTTTCTACGCTGTTTTCATCCTCTCTAATTAAAAATCATTTAACAGGTGCAAATCGATTGTTTCTTTTAAGTTTCCACACACAGATCTTACCTAAAATTGTGACAAATGTAATGGAAATCTGTCATGAATTTATTGATTCAGATATCTGTTTATTATTATTATTATATTATTATTATTATTATTATTATTATTATTATTATTATTATTATATTATTATTATATTATTTTTATCATATATTATTATTATTATATTATTATTATTATTATTATTATTATTATTATTATTATTATTATTATTATTATTATTATTATTATTATTATTATTATTATTATTATTATTATTATTATTATTATCTATATAATTACATTATCTATATCACTATAATAAAGTTTTGTCCCATTTTTCGACCTTATTATTTTTCCCATAAAATCTCGATATCGGGTCGATTTTATTAAAAGAGAAATTATATACAATTCCTATAAGAATATATGATTATATACGCATAATTAATTTATCTACACTATTGACTTTAAATAGCATATATATTATATATATTAATTAGTATATTATATATACTATACTATGTTATATATTATATAAGTTAGATATATATATATATATAATATATATATAGATATATTATATAGTTATATATATATTATATCTATATATATATATATATTAATTTATTATACATATTATTATTATCATATATACCTATATATATACAATATATACCACTCATATACTAAATTACCTATAGAATATCCAGTAATTCAATTTTGAAGCTTCAAAAAAATAAAATTAAACTAAAATAAAAACAATTAAGTTTTCTATAATTATATCATATATATACTATATATATATATATATATATAATATATATATTATATCTATATATATATATATATATAATATATATATATCTATTATATATATATATAACTAGGTAAAATTACTTAAACGCCCACGACGGAACGGGAGCTTCGGATAAAAAAAATTTTTCAACAGGTAGCCTCTATGATACTTAAATAGACGTTTAGGGTCGAAATGAAAAAAAAAAAATCAATATCTCAAAAACTACAATTAGCTACAGCGAAAAGGAATACAGTTTTGAATCCTTGTAAATTTAGTTAGGAAAATGTAATTAAAGAATACCCAAGGGTATACCGCACACGATGGCAGGAGTCGGGGTCTCTCGGCCTTCCGGGAATCTACGGGTAGGACTTATTTCCCCCCTCCGGGAGGTCTCCGGAACCCCCCTATTTGTATTTGGGTGTCGCCAGGGGTGTCTCCGCCCCTCCCTTATCGGGGTATGGAAAACCGTCCCCCCTTCGGTTCCCCGTCGCTCGAGCCCCTACACATGTTCTCGTGTAATACCTTACAAATATTATGAGTATAATTCGACCCCCCCTAAGAACCGGTAAAAAAAAAAAAAACAAAAAAAAAAAAAAAAAATTCTTTCGACCCTAGAACATCTATTTATGTATCATAGACTGCTACCTGTGAAAAATTTTTCTTTTGATCCGAGCTCCGTTCCGTGTGGGCGTTAAAGTAACTTGCAAAATATATAATATATATACCTATATATAATACATATACTAACCATATATATATACTATATATATCAATTTATTATATATATATATAACTATATAACTATATATATAATATATATATTATATATATATATATATATAATATATATATATATAATATTATATAATTACTATATCCTAGTATAATAATATTAATAGATATATATATAACAGTATATATATAGTATATATATATGAACTTCCCCAATTTTGGCTTTGGTTGATTATCAGCTTCCAGTTTAGCTTCAGCGATTGTTATTTTAAAACATATAAATCGAACACAATGGAACACCTGGAACGCTAAAAAATAGCGTTAAAAGATTGAACTTTTTTCTAAATAGTTAGTTATTGAAAGCAGTCGATAATCAATAAGTTTACTTTAGTTTGTAAATACACAATAAAGTTAAAGTAAAAGCGCCTCATTATTTCTGAGAAATTTAGTTTTTAACTTTCCTTTCTGTAAAATTAAAACACACAAAAAAAGAAGAATTGACCAAATCCTAGATACGTACGTTTTACTAAATAAATTTCTGACACCTTTTAAATACACTTTTATACAACCTAGGCTAAATATTTGTGTAAGGCTTTGATTTTGCGATAGAATTTTTTGTAAAGAAAAGGCATTTTTTTTTATGCATTATTATTTTTTTACACTACCTTTGTTAAAGAAAATTTTTTTAGACATGAATTTATTAATTTCAACATATTTAGTACAATATAATATAAAATAATAATAATAAAATAATAATAAAAAATAATTAATATAATAAATAATAATAATAAAAATAATCATAATAATAATAATAATAATAATAATAATATTTAGCCATCTAATCAAACATAATATTGAATTAAGGAGCTCATAACAATAACAATAATCGGCAAATTTGTAGAAACTGTACTGTGACTATGAGGATATAGGTCAACCACGCTTCACAGGCCAGCGTACACCCTGAAACCACCTCACGGTTCCTGATCACAACTGGTAATTAATGAAAATAATTTAGGTTAAGTAGGTTAAGTTAAGTTACGTTAGGGTTAGGTTAGGTTAGGCTTAGGTTTAGGTTAACGTTAGGTCCCATCGTAGTCACAGTACAGTTTTCTACAAATTTGCCATAATAATAATAATAATAATAATAATAAGACTAATATTAAAAATTTTTATAAAAATAATAATTAATAATAATAATCTAATCTTTCATTTGCAAAAAACTTTTATTTAGTCAATTAAAATAAAATGCGAGTAAGTGTGAAGGTTAAGGTTCAAGAAGCATATAATTTCCATTAGGGGCTCGAGCCGATGGGGGAACAGAGGGGGGCGAAGTCCCCGTCGTCCACCTAGAGGCTCCGAGAGACCCACTGACTCCTGATATCTATTGCGGTCTTACTCTAGGGTATTCAGTTAGTTCTTAAAAATTATAAAGGACTGTACATGAAACATATGATATAATGTATTATATAGTAAATATTTATATATATATATATATATATAATAGATATATAATATATATATTATTTATAATTATCTTATATATATATATATATATATATCTAATATAATATATAATATTTTTGCGTAATTATCCAAAAATATTTCACTTTTTTAAAAAATATTTAATATAAAAGTGATTGTTAATAATTATTTAAAATAATTTTCGAACTTTTGAACTCATGCTCCGTTACCTAAATTAACAACTTCATGTTAGTATAATATACTAGCAATATATTTAAAAAAAAAAAAAAAAATAACTGACGGAGTCCATAAAACAAAACAGATCCATATATTTTTGAAGCATGCTCCGTCACCCCACTTTAAATTCATTGTTAGTATCATTACTAGGCAATATATTGAAACAAAAAAAAAAAATAAAACTGACGGAGTAAATGCTGGATGGAACGATTTATGCATCTCTCTAGCGACATTTTAGTACGTTTTATCGTTCAAATTGCAATGCGTATTTTTTTTTCTTATTTTTTCCTTTTTAATACAATATTTAAAATAACATAATGAATATAAATAAATACATTATAGTATAATCATTAGCTTATTATTATTACGATATTTTTTAGACTGTGAAGCTGCTAATATTAAAGTTTCAATTTTGATTTTAAGCATTTTCACTTCAATTTTTGAAATTGTGTTGCGATATTCATACAATCATATACACATACTATGAAGTGGAATAGCTCGATTAATCAACATGAATCCTATTATTATATAGTTATAGTATTATTATATATTATATATATATATATTAGATATTATATTTATATTATATAATAATATATATTATATTATATAAATTAATATATATATAATATATTATATATTATATATCTAATTATATTATTATTTATAATTAATATATATAATATATTATATATATTAGTAATATATATATACTATTATTTATTTTTTTTTTTTTTTTTATAGTTGTTCACCTATCAACTCATGTCACAGGCAGATCCATATTCAGGAGGGGGATGTTACAGTCCCAGAAGCTCACACTAACGCACATTAACGAAAGAGGAGCACAGACGAAGCTCTGAAGTGAGGGAGATTAAATTCAGCAGGAACACCAAAAAAAAAAAAAGAAAGAAATTTGGGGGGGAAATGGAAAAAAAGAAAAATAATAAAAAAAATTTTCCAATAAAAAAACAGAAAACAAGAGGTGCAGGAAAGTAAGAAAGCACCGAGCGGAGCGTACTCGCCTGGAGTTAACATATATCCACAACAGAAACTCAAATGCGCAAGACACAGCACCCCTTGTGCTAACTCAGGAAGCGTCGTAAAGGTTGGTGTACACGAGTTACAAAGTTTCCCTCGATCAATACTGCCCGCTTGCGGACTACAATATAGAAAGATATAAGCATCCAACAGTCGCGCCGCAAAGAAGAGCGGGTCAAGTGAAGCGGAAAACGTAGGAACAGTTTCTAAGTCTTTTGGCCTTTGACTCGACCCTGTCCAAAAGCCGGTTGAAACCAGAAGCCCCCCAGATATGAGAAGCAGTAACTTTTACCAACAAGGGCGGATGAGACCCTTGTAAAGCTGAAGTAACTGAGTAGCAAGAAAAAACGTCTCTCATGCAGTCTTAACAATAATTCCCAGTTTCTTGAGGCCGCCCTAGTAGGAACAGTTGTGATGTGAGGTTTCCTAAGACATTTATTTTTGTTTAATGTTAAAGGCCAAATGGAATTTTATATTGTCAAACAGGCAGAGAGCGAGAGAAACCGTCGAAAGAGTATGGAAGAAGTTGGAAGTTGTTTAGAAGAGGAGAAGATTTTGTAGAAGTTGAGTTTATAAAGAATAAATTTCACAGGTGACGACGACACCACTCTGAGGAAATTCTAATCCAATCTGTGAGAAAGATCGGAAAGATTAGACGAGAGTCAATTCTTAAGAAGTAAAAGAAGGAGCACGAAACTCGAATATGAGTTGAAGAAGAAGGTCGAGTCATCGGCATTACATACGATGGATTAAGAGTTAGATTCAGGTGAGTCAACGAAATCATTAATTCGAAAAGTAAGACAAGGTAGGAGAATAAGACATAGAACCCTGTAGGAAACACCACAATTGACAGACAAAACAGAAGTCGTCCATCCCGTCCAACAACAGCCGATATTGAGCGATTATAAAGAAAGCTAGATACTAGACATAAGTAAGCAAGAGAAGGAGGAAACCCAAAGGAAGGGAGCTTGTAAAGCAGTGACGCGTGCCATACCCGGTCAAAAACTTTGGATATGTCGAGCGCCACCACGTAAGTCTCCCCGCTCCTAAGTGGCAGACAAACCATAAATCAGTTAAGATAGGAAAGTATATTTCGCCGTTAGACCACTCGACTGCCGAAAGCCATATCTGGCGATCGGAAAGACACAGAGAATGAGATTCTCCAGAATGATCTTACGAGAAATGAAGAGTTGAGAAGGGTTTCAATAAAGATCTTATGATAGAATACAAGTGAGAGCTATAGGGCGATAGTTAGATAGGATCAGAGCGGCTCCTTTTTCGGGATCGGGTTAAACATGTGCGTGCTTCCAACACTGTAGAGGAAAGTGTTAGTATTGAGACATAGACGAATTAGGTGAACGAGAGGAGGGGCCAGCACGGGACAACCCTAACATCAATAACACGGGGAGTGAATGGCCATCCGGGTCACACGCTTCACCTAACTGTTACACGATTCCAGGAGCCCCAATGCACCGTATCAAAATGTAATCACAGGCAAAGGCATCGGACACCTGAGTAGGAGAGGGAGAAGGAGGAGAGAATGCCAGATATCATCCAGGGTTGAGTTATGAGGAAATAGGGAGGCCGAAGAGATTGCCTAATTTCAGTGGAGAATTACAACAGAAGCATCAAACGAATAAGCAGGAGGAAAGGCAGATTACAAGAGTTGTTTAGAGATGTTCTTGGCAGAGGCAGAAAGCAGATTTTGTCAGAGGAAACCAAGGAGGTTAGCGCACTTCCGTCGTTTGATGAAAGCCCGCCTTGCTCGACGAAGAGTATCCTGCAACGATTTCTAGCTGTAACCGATTTATGGTAGGAGAACCGAGAATTTCCACCCCCGATAGGCAGTCTCTAGCCTGAATATGGCCAGAGAACAGCCACGATCGAACCATGGATTATGAGGTAGAGAAAGATTTAGTCGAGAAGAAATGAACCTGCTCATCCATCAATGATAACAGCTTCCCACCTATCGGCGGCAGAAGCCAAAGCGTCACCAGAGTCAAAAGCAGTCACTCAAATTATAGTTAGGTAAAAGCAACGCAAGGCCCCCAATCGGCCCGATCAAAGTGCCAGAAAAAACGCGTAGGGCACGATAGCTGTTGGAGAGAAAGTATTGAAAATAAGAGATATAAGGTTGTGGTCAAGATTTACTCAATAGTGAGCGAAGGTGGTGTATTTTATAGAGAGAAGGAGACTAGTGGCGAAACATAGGTCAAGTGTGTTCAAAAGAATTGGTTAGGAACGATCCGGAAAAACGTGTGTGGGTTCTTAATAGTTGCTCAGATCGTTGAGAAATACTAAATGATTCGGCCTCCTCCACCTATCAGTATGAGAGGACCAACCCAACCAAGTGTTGTGTACATTGAAATCCCCTAAATAGAGGAACCTCAGTATTTGGATGAGAAAATTATAACAGTCTCGTGAGAATAGTAAGATATTCAAAAAAGGCGTGAAAATCTGTTCTGTTAGGATAAAGTAACAGAATGACAATATTATTGTAGTAAAAGAGAATAGAGTTTTAAACCACAAGAACATCGAAGTTAGGAGATTGAAGATTCACGAGACGTGTTACGGACGTATAATTTTACTAGGCACATACTCCCACCCTTCAGACGGAATTATGAAATAAGTTATAGTAAATACATTAAACAAGTTAGAGGGTGAATTCTTAGACATCTGTGTCTCAGAAGAGCAGAAGGTTAGGGTTAGAGTTAGAGAGGTGGTTTCCACGATATGCAAAGTTAGATTGTAATGCCGCGGAAATGTTAGTAAAGTCATGAAAGCCGCGTCTGTGCAAATCTGCCATCACACACGCACACCCCCCCCACCAAAACAAAAAAAAAAAAAAAAAAAAAAAAAAAAACAAAAAAAAAAAAAAAAAAAAACAGGTAAAATTATTCACCACTAAAAGAACCCGTAAATATGTTAAAACGATAAAACTATTTTTATAATATGTAAAATCATGAAAATTAGAAAAGTTAAAACCACCACGCAAATCGTAAAGAAGAATCACTAGTGCCAATATCGAAAAAAAGAAAAACACAGTGCCAACATCGAAGAAATTCAACGTAAAACTGGATAAGTAAAGATCAAATACCGATTAACTAAAAACTAGGTGCTGGCATACAGACGTTTAAAAATAAATAAAAAAATAAGTAAACACTAAACACTATTACACAAGACTACAAAAAAAAATATACCTAGTACTATATACACATAATAATATATTATAATATATATATATATATAAATTAAACTATTTTTATATAATAAATATTAATTAATTAAATTAATATTATAATAATATATACTATATATACCTTATATAAATATATATATTAGTTATATATTATGTAATATATATATATTTCTATACTTATCCTATATATATATATAATATACCTCTCACAGAAGGTCGATATAAATAATATTTAATATATATATACAGTATATGAACTAATCTCTATTAGCTGTTCCTAGCTCACTTTAGTAATTAGGCAGTAAGCTACTAATCTAGGAGGGGCTTGAACTCAATTTATACGTTCAGCATGCCGGAACGTAGACAAGTCACCTAAAGGATAGAATAGCTCATTATATTCTATTATATTATCATATATACTATATATTATATATAATATTATTTATATTAATATATCACACCTATGACAGTGCGTATAAATTTGCTATATCTACTTAAACGACTGAATTGCCATGCTCGCCTTATGTTTGGGAGTGCTCTATCACAGCGAGTGAAGTTCGTGCATTTGACACGAAAGAATTCACCATTATTATAAAGATGGGAAAGATTTTGAGTTTATTTTTATTATCATAAATTTGAATCCACACTAAGGGTTTTTGGACTCACTTTTTCATATTATTATATATTAATATATATATTGAATAATATATTATATATACCTATAGTGGAGGACTTATTGTATATTATAAATTAAAAACATAATAAAATAAAAACATATACTTACATTATACAAATACTCATCATTTTACTATATGCATACTAATACAATAGTATTTTCACACTCGTATTTATACTTTAAACTGTATTATTTACTTTTTGATATCCTTATCTCTTATTAATATTCATTATTAGAAAGCTACACACTATATTTAAACACAAATTCACCCATATAATTATCATTCATCTCATTTCAATCACTACCTAACCCACTATAATTTTAATATTAACATTATTATTATGCTATACACTTTTTAATTATATTTACTATATAATTATAACCATTTAATATTATATTATCATTAAGAATACCACAAAAATTATTTTTATATCACCACTTAATAATGCTATTATCATTATAGATATATTTCGCATTTTCAACTATGGTTTTTTCGGACAAAGAACAGAAGCGTCGAAACTCAAATCATCAGTAGTAGTTCAGATTTTCTTAATTACATGACTCTACAAATGACTTAGTACCCAGTTTTTGAACAACGGTTAATCTCTCAAAGTGATAGCAACACTCTTCGGCAAATGTATTAGGGGAAGATGGAGACACAGATCCCGTAAAGAAGCTCTGCTGATCCTACACTTAGCTTGTCCATTCCTTTCTAATCTTTTCTCTTTTCTTCTCATTCCAATCCATCTTGCTTCGACGACTTCCAGAATCTATATATATATATATATATATATATATATTATAATATATATATTATATAATTATTATATATTATTATATATAATCATATATATATATATATAAATATATATATATATTATATATATATATATATATATATATATAAATTATTTATTATATATATATATATATATATATATATAAATTATATATAATAATATATATAGTATATATTATATTATATATTATATATATATTTTATATATATATAATACTTTCTTTAAAATATGGTTTTGGAAACTATAAATATTATAATTAAAGAAAAAAAACCCCAACGGGGGGGGGAATAAAAATAGTAATTGAAAATAGAATATATATACATATATATATATATATAATATATATATATATATATATATATATTTGTGTGTATATATATATATTATATATATATATATATATATATATATATGTGTGGTGTGTGTTATATTATGTAATGTGTACCGACGCGCTCAGCGAGCGAGGTTAGGAAAGCCCCAATGAGAGCTTAGCTCGCCTTTTAGGCAAAGCTGAACGCTCGCGTTCCAGGGAAGCATAGCGACGTTGCTTGTTGTTGTTGTTATTATTATTATTATTATTATTATTATTATTATTATTATTTATTATTATTATTATTATTATTATTATTATTATTATTATTATTTTATTATTATTATTATTATTATTATTTATTATTTATTATTTTATTATTGACTGTGTGCAGGATATAAAAGACTGTAGTTAAATTTTCGTAAATATATTTTGGAACAAAGTTTCTTATCTTAAAGAACCTATAGTTTTCATATATAGGATAGCTTGTTAACAAGGCTAGTGATGTGTTCTTTGAATGAGAGCTTATCGTCGAAGATAACACCTAATAACTATGCAGACGTATTCTGATTTATGATTATATCTTTTGCTTTAACATTTAGGTGAATAGGTTTCTTTTGGTTTGTTATTACTAGGTAATGTGTTTTATATAAATTTAGGGAAAATCTTTTCGCTTTTACCCATGTTATATAATATTTTTCAATTCATTGTTTACTTTACAGCTTAGTGTATCAATAACTTGATCCGATATTAAGATTGTATTCTCGTCTGCATAATATGAATATATGGAATTGTGACATTTTAAATATGAAGAATTGCAATAATATAGATAATAATAATAATAATAATAATAATAATAATAATACATAAATAAATAATCAATATAATAATAATCAATAATAATAATAATAATAATAAAATAATAATAATAATAATAAAATAATAATAATAATAATATAATAATAATAATAATAATATAATAATAATAATAATAATAATAATAATAATAATAATAATAATAATAATAATAATAATAATAATAATAAATAATAATAATAAAAATAAAAATAATAATAATAATAATAATTAATAATAATAATAATAATAATAATAATAATCATAATAATAAAATAATATTATAATAATAATAATAATAAATAATATAATATATGATAAGAATGCTCAATAATAAGAAATAATGAATAGTAAATTAAAAATAATTAATAATAAATGATTCAAACTTTAATATGGTGCGTAATAATAAATATAAATAATATAATAATAATAATAATAATAATAATAATAATAATAATAATAATAATAATTTTCACATTAATAAAAATAATTATAATAATGTTTATTATAATATTAATTTTAAGATATTTGTAATTAATAATAATAACTAATAATAATATAATATAAAATATATATATAATAAAATAATAGTATAATAATAATAGATAATAATCAAATAATATATAATAATAAATAATAATAATATATTCGTATGATAATATGCATTTAAGCAAAAAATTATACCTCAACTATTTAGGATATACTATTTATAAATATAGTAATAATAATAATAATAATAATAATAATAATAATAATAATAATAATAATAATAATAATAATATAAATAATAATAATAATAATAATAATAATAATAATAATAATAATAATAATAATAATAATAATCGTTAAGTATTGATAATAAAGATAATTTCTTTTGTTCATTCTCTCCTTGGCTGAGTTTTTCATTCTTTTCTCTACTTTTAAGCAGACATAGTATTTATGAAGAGATTCTTCCATGTTAATGTTCAAATATTTTTATATTACCATAAATTAATGTTAATATTGCATCTTAGCCAATATATATATATACATATATATAATATATATATATATATATATATATATATTATATATATATAGATATATATATATATTATATATATATATATATTATATAATATATATATATATATATAGTATATATATATATATATCTGTGTGTGTGTGTGTGTGTGTGTGTGTGTATGTGTGCGCGCGTGTGCGTGTGTGTGTTTGTGCGTGTGTGTGTTTGTGCGTGTTGTTGTGTGATCATTTTCCTCGTTTTTAAAGGTTTTTATTTTTTACTTCCACTTGCCCGAAGCACTTGTATTCATTAGGCAAATTTTTGTGCATCTTTTTCGCGATTCAGTTTGTGGATTCCTTTTAAAACTCCTAATTTCATTTTGAATTCGCAAATCTCAAAAATGTATCAGTTGTAATACAAAATTAAAAGAATAGTTTTTAAAAAGCATTGAAGTATTAGCCAACTGAAGATTGAACATTAAGAATATATTAAATAGTTATTCAAGGAGTAAGAAATATTCCAAGCAATTTTCAAGGACGGCTTAATAGCTTATGTCAATAATTCCATGTCCATTTCCAGATAATATAACATAACTTTACTCATATATTCTTTTCTTTGCCTAATAGTAAGCAAATATACTCGTAGATTTGAGGCGATGATGCAAGCATATTTTTTTAAAGGATTTAAAGTACTTACGTATTATGACTGAAGTAACTATTATTATAATAAGATATACGAGTGTCGTTTTTTTTCCGAAGAATTTTTTTTTTTTTTTTTTTTGCGGAAGTTGTCGTAATAAAAAATCGTTTCTCAATTTACGCAGAAAACTCAAATTATGAGGTTGCGCAATGAATTATTATTATTATTATTATTATTATTATTATTATTATTATTATTATTATTATTATTATTATTATTATTATTATTATTATTATTATTATTATTATTATTATTATTATTATTATTATTATTATTATTATAACTGGTATTTTGTGGTAATAATAATAATAATAATAATAATAATAATAATAATAATAATAATAATAATAATAATAATAATAATAATAATAATAATAATAATAATAATACTCAGGGCCGTACCCAAATTTTTTACTGAGGGATTCAAGATTAAGAATATATATATATATATATATATATATATATATATATATATATATATATATATATATATATATATATATATATATATATATATATATATATATATATATATATATATATATATATATATATATATATATATATATATATATATTTATATATATTCGCTTCCATTAACAGAAAGCATAAGCTCTGTTGCAACATTCCAAAATGCTTGAAAATTTTTTCAATGATGAGTGAAAATTTTTGCCAAACTAGCATCATATTTTCATAATGGAAGAGTTAAGGAGAATAAAGTTGAATTAATAATTAAAGTTATAACAAATTCTCTCATTTATTCATTAACAAAATGCATAAGCTCTGTTGCAACATTCCAAAATGCTTGAAAATTTTTTCAATGATGAGTGAAAATTTTTGCCAAACTAGCATCATATTTTCATAATGGAAGAGTTAAGGAGAATAAAGTTGAATTAATAATTAAAGTTATAACAAATTCTCTCATTTATTCATTAACAAAATGCATAAGCTCTGTTGCAACATTCCAAAATGCTTGAAAATTTTTTCAATGATGAGTGAAAATTTTTGCCTCACTAGATATTTTTCACATATTGAACACCTTTAAAATTTTTCTTCATTATTACTGCACCATCATATCGTTGTCCAATCAGAAGTCCCTATTTATTTCACCCTTCGTAGTATTGCCTCCGCAAGAGATTCTCCTTTCGTTATTTTCACAGCCACAAAACCTAAGTAATCCTCACAAACTATATATATGTTGTTCTCATTTCTATTAATAATACTTTGCTTCGATTATTATTTTTATTATTCTTATAGATTCAAATTAAGAGACTTAAGACATCAAAAAAAATTTTTCACCTAAAAAATTTCAACCTTCATAATAATAATAATAATAATAATAATAATAATAATAATAATAATAATAATAATAATAATAATAATAATAATAATAATAATAATAATAATAATAATAATAATAATAATAATAATAATAATAATAATAATAATAATAAAATAATAATAATAATAATAATAATAATAATAATAATAATAATAATAATAATAATAATAATAATAATAATAATAATAATAATAATAATAATAATAATAATAATAATAATAATAATAATAATAATAATAATAATAATAATAATAATAATGAGTTTGTGTGGATTGTGTGTGTTTGTGTGATTACGTCAGCGTAAAATAACCAATTTTTTTATTTTGTTCATTCAATTGAATATAGAAAAAATACGTACAAAAAAAAAAATGAAATTTTCCTTTTAAGTTACTTAATAATAACGATATTGAACTTGAGCTTTTATTTCAAATATTTTTTTATTAACTTTTATTTTTTATAGACATTTAATTATTTTTCAAGCAATCTTTTCCTTCCGTAAGTTTTTGCATCTTTTGCAAAAGATTAATTATTATTATTATTATTATTATTATTACACATTTATTATTATTATTATTATTATTATTATTATTATTATTATTATTATTATTATTATTATTATTATTATTATTATTATTATTATTATTATTATTATTATTATTATTATTATTATTATTATTATTATTATTAAATAAACTGATTTTTTTTTCATTGTTATACTACTACTACTACTACTACTACTACTACTACTACTACTACTACTACTACTACTACTACTACTACTAATAATAATAATAATAATAATAATAATAATAATAATGATAATGATAATGATAATGATAATGATAATGATAATGATAATGATAATGATAATAATAATAACAATAAATCACACACACACACACACACACACACACACACACACACACACACACACACACACACACACAATATCTTTGTTGTCAACCCAATAATATAATAAAGCGATGTTATAGCCAAAAAATTTAAAAATTCAACATATAGTAGACTGCGTCGTAACAAAGTTCCATGCATCAACAGAAAATCTTCATTCAGTCCTGCAGAAAACACACCACCTTCAGAGTGGCAAGAGAAACCGAACAACTCTAAGGTTCATTGCCATCCCGAGGCTCAAAGAGTGCCGGACCCTTTCTATCAGAGTCGCTTCGTCGGATTCTTTGAAAGCCAAGAAGAAAATTACTTCCAAATGAGATCATTCTTCAGACTTAAGATTTGTTGAAGACTTGAAATATTGCAACAATAACAAGTCTTCAACAGCTCATAAGTCCTACAAGAAGATTTCTGACAGGAATAGTTTCTTCTTAGCTCAGCGAAAGAAGACGAAGCGACTTCTGAGAGGAAAGTCCTGACACCTTACCTTTGAACCTCCAGGATGGCTGTAAGCTCCTATCTTATAGTTGCTCGGACTTATGGACACCCTTTCTGAGGAGTGGATATGATTTTTCTACTGGAGAAGTTTAGATGAAAGATTTTCTGTTGGGTCTCTTTATGGAACTTTTTGACACATTTGTGAAGTCACTTTATATGTTGAATTTTAAATTTTTTTGGCTATAACATCGCTTTAATAATAATAATAATAATAATAATAATAATAATAATAATAATTTACACATAATAATAATAATAATATAATAATAATAATAATAATAATAATAATAATAATAATAATATTTTTTTTTTGAGTGGATGTACAGGGACCTCCACAGCACACATATAATAATAATAATAATAATAATAATAATAATAATAATAATAATAATAATAATAATAATAATAATAATAATAATAATAATAATAATAATAATAATAATAATAATAATAATAATAATAATAATAATAATAACAATAATAATAATAATAATAATAATAATAATAATAATAATAATAATAATAATAATAATAATAATAATAATAATAATAATAATAATAATAATAATAATAATAAATAATAATAATAATAATAATAATAATAATAATAATAATAATAATAATAATAATAATAATAATAAATTTTAATTATTTGCGCCAAGTTTTTAAAATAGATTTTGCGAAAGTATAAATTTAAACATTGCACCATGTAAAACAAAATTTGTTTCTTTATCTTTTTTTCCATTTTCTTATGTATTTTTTAACGCTGATTTCATTAATGATCTTTTTTTTCTATTATCGGTAGTTTAAGAAATAATCCAATATTTATATTTCGCCACTATTGGTAGGTTGTGGCATACAAACATGTATAGGTATGTATTATAGTTTTATATTATATTATTTTATTTTTAATAAAAAGGGCCAAATAAAAGTTTTAATTGAGAATTAATTGGATTGTATTCATAAAAAAAAAACAAACAAACAAAAATTAGACAATGAGATGAAAACGATAAAATTGCTATATATTTAAAATTTCTCAATTTAAAGTGATTTGAGAATATAGGTCTTCTTTTATGAATAGTTTTATCATTTTTAATCAAAGACCACACAGTCACCCATCATAGCACAATTCCAACTTTCCTGATATCATCTTTCCATTGTTTGAATATTCTGGTGATTTCATTCACCATGCTCCTGACTGACATCCCCTAAATTCTCCCCAAAACTACAAATGTGAATGCATGAAATGTAACTTTAATGACATGTAGCATCTTATATTTTTATAATATTTAATGAGTCTTTCTAACAACTGTTGGTAATTGGCTAGGTTTGGTTCCCTAGGTAATTGGTTTCCTAGGTATCCTTGAGCCACATTACGGAATCCACACCAAAGCATCTCTTTCAACTCTGCTCATCATTTCTTCCAACTTCAAAGACTTTAGGATAGTGATAATTAGCTGTCCATTAATTATGCCGCCTTCGACTTTAGTTTTTGAGATTTTAGGAAACATAAGCCAGATTTTTTTAGTAGTTTCTCATAGATTAAGAATATATTAATACACTGTGAGTTTCTCTTCCGAAATCTAAAGCCTTTACAAATTGCTTAGCTAATCCAAATTTTATGAAGGGAGGAGGTAATTTTTTTTTCTCCAAGGCTGGATAAGAGGCTGTCTAATTACACTGAATGAACTTGGCTGTAGTTCCTCCCGTATAGGCCACTGAAGTTTGTTTTAATGATCAGTATTTACCCTACCTATCCCATAAACAAAGGAAACAAGAATATTTAGTGAATCCTCCTTGCAAACCTAATAAAATCCTAGAATTTTGAAATCTCCAAATAAATCCCATTGAAATTCCGCATAGTTAATCTTCGTAAGTAACTTTTTAACATTTTCATAATCCTCTTTCATTTGTTCTGATGTGCATTAAATATGGAAAAATATTGATTTCCATTACCAAGCAATACAGCTTTTAAGCTTCGTGTTGAGTTGTCCATGAACAAACGCCATTCAACAAAGTTATGTTCCTTCCCTATAGCTGTAAATAAACCTTTCACTTGATTGCAATAACATAAGCCATTATCCATAGCATAGTATGTAGCAAACTCTAAATGTCGACTTCTATAAGCAGTGCCTCTGCAATCTTTTTCAAGAAAATTCTATTCCTTCAGTCTTGATGTAAGAAGCTCTGCTCCTGACTTAGTAAGTCCTAAATCACTGATTAGTTCATCAAGTTCTTCTTGATTGGGGAAATGAGGACAAAAGTTTTCTTCATCCATTTCATCAGAAAAATCGTATCCTGAGGAATCATTAGAGTCATTAGAGTCAACGGACATATCCTCTTCCTGAAAAATAAGAAGAAACCTTATTTGAATGTAAGTCTAATTTCATTTTAATACTTTTTTTTATATAGTTTTCATGAAGGTAAGTTTACATTACGAGGAACGGGGAATGAGGGTATGTCTGGGTATGAAAGAGCTTGCCTTCCTTTAGCTTTTCTGCACTTTGTGACATTTACCACACAGAAGTAGCAGTCACTATTGTGGGCAAAGAAAAAGACATTGATTTTCTTATCCCTCTTAGTCATCCTTCGAGAGTAGATTTATAGCTTCCACATATAATATGCAGGGTCCGAGGCTTGCCTGGTCACCTAAAGGCATTCCAAAAGTAAAACCTATATACTATTCAATATTTAGATACCTTCATTATTTTGGTGGAAATATGCTTGGAACACAACATAGTATCCACAAACAGCAAAATGCTTCTGGTGAAATTTTACACTGTCTGGATGCTTTTTTTACAATTTGAATACCATAGCAAGGAAGAATCTGAAAAATAAGCCAATGATTTCAGTTAGGTTAGATTGAATTCTATAAATGTACGTTAAACTTGTTGCATACTGTAGAGTATATATATATATATATATATATATATATATATATATATATATATATATATATATATATATATATATATATATATATATATATATATATATATATATATATATATATATATATATATATATATATACATTATGTAGGTGGGGGGGGGGGGCACTTGCCCCCCCTAAATCTTGGCTAAAATAAAATTATGAACTATATTTTGCTAGACGACGTTTTTAAGGGTTTAGTAGTAGAAAAACTGAAAAAATACATCAATCGATAGATAATGAAGTAGTAATTACTAATTAATAACGTATTATATTATTTTTTCTAAAGTTTTAATGTGTTTTCGTTTTCATATTGGCTTAAAGTCAACTAACTTTGCGCTATACTGCTGGATTCTTCTGACATTATTCTCCGCTAGAACTTTCAGTATGTCGATAGCATTTGGCGGTTGCCAAAGCTGTTAAATCAATCAAGGAAGGCGTACCCGTTGATATTCAGCTGCAGACAACACATTAAAAAACAATTGCAGAAAATAAAAGAAATATTACAGCAATTTTGAAGACCATAATTTTATATATATATATATATATATATATATATATATATATATATGTTTAGGAATTTTTATATATATATATATATATATATATATATATATATATATATATAATATATTTTTTTTTATATATATATATATATATATATATATATATATATATATATATTATATATATATATATATATATATATATATATATATATATATATATATATATATATATATATATATATATATATATATATTATATATATATATATATATATATATATATATATATATATATATATATATATATATATATATATATATATATATATATATATATATATATATATATATATTGAAGCTGGGTGCTTAGGACCGCTTCTTTAAGGTTGATTGAGAAATGTTCGATTGTTTTACAAGTTTATTTCCTTAAGGCTACTTCACAAGTGAGGGTTGGACCCCTTGTCCTAAAAAAAACAAAAACAAAGAATTAGGACAGGGTGAACCTAGTTATTACTATTCCACATATGAATCATATTCTGCAGAAGAACTTCTACAGAACATGAAGCTTATGTGGAGTAGTAGTACAATTGATTGTTAGTTTGAGAGAGGCTGTTTTATGTATATGCATACAGGCAGAAAAAGGTTTCTCCCCGATATACATTCGCATAAAGCAGCATTACATTTGATATGAGTCTCACACCGTACAAAAATCATTAGTTTGGGAGGAGCTGTTTTATGTATATGCATATACAGGCAGAAAAAGGTTTCTCCCCGATATACATTCGCATAAAGCAGCATTACATTTGGTATGAGACTCACACAGACACATATATTAAATAATAGCCTATGTTGTTGTAACTTCTTTGACGAGAGAGAGAGAGAGAGAGAGAGAGAGAGAGAGAGAGAGAGAGAGAGAGAGAGAGAGAGAGAGAGAGAGAGAGAGAGAGAGAGAGAGATTTTGGGCTGTTCACCTCTGCGCTACTATTACCCAGCTTGGCCTCTCTCTAAACTGCTATGTAACGCGCACGCCCGCTAGGGTTAGATATAGTAAATACCGATCTATGCGACCTCTATTTACTATATTTCGCTAAGATATGTGTGAAAGTTTCTAATTCTAACATTTTTGGGCCTCTGCTCTACTATTACCCAGTTTGGCCTCTCTCTAAACTGCTATGTAACGCGCACGCCCGCTAGGGTTAGGTATAGTAAATATCGATCTATGCGACCTCTATTTACTATACTGATGTTAAATTATATTAAAAAGTTCCTAAATCTAACATTTTTGGGTTGTTCACCTCTGCTCTACTATTACCCAGCTTGGCCCCTCTCCAAACTGCTATGTAACGCCAACGTCCACTAGGGTTAGATATGTGTGGAAATAACGGCCTATCCCAGAGCTGTTATTTCCCCATATTATACTTAAAATTACATGCGACTCTAAATATCCACCTAGTTTTCTCTTTACTCTAGCCTCTGACCGCTAAGTTAGGCTAATTGCTTGAACGCTACCTAAGCCTACCGCAAATTTTCACTGGCATGCATGAACACTTCACTTGTTTTCTTACTGGATTTTAGACATTCTTTTTGATACGCTATTCAATCTGATGCGTTTTCGTTGCAACCTATTTCTAAACCTCAGCTTTAGGCTCCACCGACTAATCTAGGTTCGCCTAACTTTGGTCTATTTACCCTAAAATAATGTACTTAATAGGCTGCCCTTTTTCTAAACTCACCTTGGTTTTGGGTTTGGTTATATAATTAACATCAATTTGCTCGTATTTTAATATAATGTTATCATTTTTGCTATTATTTTATATTAATTCTCTAGAAGGAAGTTACATGCCGTTGCGATTTTGGAAAAGTGATAATTCGGCGGCTTGGAGGCGTGGCTTAGTTCCACGAAACGACAACAACATTTTAAACATAGGGCGTGTTCGGCTCTACCCTGTAACTTCGTAGTTCGGCTCTGTAGTTCAGCTCTGTATAGATGTTCTTTCCACTTCCCAGAGAGTGGCCTTCCACAGTACCCCCCTGCAGAGCTGAGGCCGGGGCGCTCTAATCCCGGTAGCGGAGTGGCCGGCGCAAATGACGGCCTCTGCTCGATACGTTTTTAGACGCAGGCGGCTGCAAACCAGGACGAGGGCGAGAACGAGGAGCTGGTGTTGGAGGTGCAGGAGTGTGGACGAGAGGGCGAGGAATACGAGAGGGAAGTGGAACATCTGCAGTACGACTTGTGGAAGGCATGGCAGGAGGTGGTGGAATGGGAGGGGACGGTAGAGGGAGAGGAGCAGGAGGAAAAGGAAGAGGATCTGGGTCAAGAGGAAGGAGTGGTGGAGATGGAGAGGAGAAGGAGATGAAGGAGGAGAAGAGTCGGGAGGAGATGAAGGAGGTGGAGAATCTGGTACAGGATAAGAAGATGATGCATCCAAAGGAATCAGAATTGGTTTTGGAAACAAGTCCGAATCTTGGACGTCAGGAGGATTCGCCTCAAAATAGGCAGGTTTGAGACGATCTATCGTCGGTACGAGTAGGAAGCTGTACTTTGAAGAACTTCTCCTTCCGAAGTAACACCGGGAAGGGCCCGTCGTACTTGGGTTGGAGGGGAGAACGGTGGGAGTCATGCCTCACCAAAACATGGGTACAAGAAGAGAGATCTTTCGGAATGTAAGAGTGCACCTTTTGCTGGCGGGTCGGAGTAGGTCTCCAGGAGAGGGCGCAGCGTTTCAAGCGAGTGAGATACAGGGTGGGATCAGCAGTAGCAGGAGGGAAAGATTGAGAGAAGAACTCGCCCGGCAGACGGAGAGTAGAGCCATAAACGAGTTCGGAAGCTGAACACTGAAGGTCTTCCTTAACGGCCGTGCGTATACCAAGCATAACCAAAGGGAGGGCTTCCGTCCAATGTTCTGGTTGTGGATGTGCCATGAGAGAAGCCTTTAGCTGACGGTGAAACCTCTCACAAATCCCGTTCGAAATAGGATGGAAGCTGGTGGTATGGATCTTCTCAGAACCCAGCAAGCGCATCAAATCTTTCCAGAGGAAGGATTCGAAAACGCGACCTTGATCAGTCGTGACCGAGAGAGGAATTCCGAACCGAGAGATCCAATGGAACAAGAAGGCTTTAGCTATAGATTCGGCAGTGGCAACAGAGAGAGGGATAGCTTCTGTCCAACGAGTGAACCTATCAATACAGGTGAGGATATATCGTTTGCCGTGAGAAGGTGGGAGAGGTCCAACAATGTCGATGTGGACTCTCTCAAACCGTTGACCAGGAGGCAAGAAAGTGCCTAAGGGAGCTTTAGTATGTCTTTGCACTTTAGAGCGCTGACAAGCCATACAGGCGCGGACCCAGTTCGCTACGTCGGCGTTAACTTTAGGCCACACAAAACGAGCTGTTACCAGTTTGCGTGAAGCCTCGACGCCAGGGTGTGAAAGCGAATGGAGATTGCAGAAGACTGCCTTTCGAAGAGCATCAGGTACGAAAGGACGAGGATTGCCTGTTGAAATGTCGCACAAGAGCCTCTTCTCTATGCCCGGAAGATTGAGCCACTGCAGCTGTAGAGAAGAGTCCTGTTGAAGATCGATATTGTCTTGCTCCTGGCACGCGGCCATGGCTGCGTAATCAATGTCAGGAATGGGAGAAAGAGCGTTAATTTCAATCCGAGAAAGAGCATCCGCGGTGAAATTATCCACTCCGGAGATGTGACGTATGTCTGTAGTAAACTGGGAAACGAATTCAAGATGACGAGCTTCACGGGGGGAGTGACGTTCATGCCGTGAAGCCATTGCGAAAGTGATCGCTTTGTGGTCGGTCAGGATGTGGAACTCCCGTCCTTCCAGAAAGTACCGAAAATGGCGAACAGCAAGGTACATAGCAAGCAATTCCCGTCCAAAAGCACTATACCTTGTTTCGGCGGGTTGCAGCTTGCGTGAAAAGAAGGCAAGTGGGCACCATTCGCCCTTTTGGAACTGCTGAAGCACCGCACCAACAGCGAAATCGGAGGCATCTACCTGCACTCTCGCTGGTGCGGTATCGTGGGGATGAACTAAAAGAGTGGCGGAGGCGAGGGCTTCTTTGGAAGCCTCAAAAGCAGACTCTGCTGCCGGAGACCAGTCGACTTTAGTGGTGCTGCCTCGCTGTTTAGGACGAATGAGTGCGGTAAGCGGGCCTAGGAGGGCTGCCGCTGATTTCAGAAATCTGTGGTAAAAGTTGATCATTCCCAGATATTGACGAAGTTGCTTTTGATTTTGGGGAAGAGGAAAGGCTCGGATAGCGGCGACACGGTCTACAAGAGGGCAAATACCCTCAGCCGAGACTGTGTGACCAAGGAATGTAAGAGAAGACGCGCCGAATACGCACTTGGTAGGATTGAGACGAATTCCCGCATCATCCAACCTACCAAAAACGGCACGTAGGTGCTCCATATGTTCTTCAGGAGAGGAGGAAGCGACTAAAAGATCATCTAAATATGCCCAAGCAAAAGGAAGGCCACGGAGGATAGAATCGATGAACCTCTGGAAGGACTGGGCTGCATTTTTCAAACCGAATGGCATTCTTGTATACTCAAAGAGGCCAAAGGGGGTGATTACAGCTGTCTTGGGAAGTCCTCCGGAGCCACGGGTATCTGATGGTAGGCTCGAATTAAGTCCAAGGAAGAAAAAATGGTGTTGCCAGATAGGTGGGAAGTGAAACTTTGTATATGCGGTACAGGGTACCTATCCGGTGTTGTGGCAGAATTCAAAGCCCTAAAATCACCACAGGGTCTCCAATCGCCCGTGGTGCCCTTAGGGACCATGTGTAGCGGAGAAGACCAACAACTTTTGGAAGGGCGCACAATGCCAAGTTGCAACATGTGATCAAACTCGGCCTTGGCGGCTTTGAGTTTATCAGGAGGAAGGCGGCGAGCTCGAGCAAAGGTGGGTGGGCCAGTGGTCTCTATATGATGTTCCACAGAATGCTTAAGAGGGGTGTCTGAAGAGCAAGGATGCAATAAAGAAGGAAATTCCTTCTGCAGGAGGGTCAGAAAGGGAGAGACCTCTGAAGAAGTTGGAGGAGCAACAGCAGAAATACCCTTTAGAGCAGAAGCAATAATAGCACCGGGAGTATAAAGAGAAGTATCGCCATCGACAAGTCGGCGATTACGAAGATCGACCATAAGATTAAAATGGGACAAAAAATCAGCACCGAGGATGGGCTGTGTCACCTCAGCGACGAGAAAAACCCATGGGAACTTGCGGCGGAGAAAAAGATCCAACGTGCATAACCGCTCACCATATACCGGAATGGAAGAGCCATTAGCAGCGAAAAGTTGACGGCCAGGGAGAGGGATAGCAGAGTCCTGGGAAGGGTCCCTGGGTACCAGCGAAAGGCTGGCCCCAGAATCGATCAAGAAGACGAGTTTAGAAGACTGATCGTAGATACGAAGAACATCCTGTGCAGTAGTAGGAGAAGAAGAAAAAGAGCCAGCATCTCCCGTCGCTCCTACGACGGGATGGCTGTCGAGTTTCCCTGATAGAGGGGGCAGGAAGGATCGCATTTCTTGGCATCCATGCCGAAAGTATGGTGATAATAACAGTACCCATGAGGATACTGGCGCTGGCGTGAGGAAGAAGCAGAGGGTGAACGAGGACCGCGAGATGGACGAAAGTTGGAAGGAGTGGGATCACGAGAGCGAAAAGTGTTATTATTAATTGCCGCTGTAAGGGAGAGAAGGGCAGTTTTAATGTCGGCCATGCCAGTTTCGAGAACCGAAACCCGGGTATCCAGAGCTGCCGAAGGAGGAGGTTGTACTGCGAAAGCGTGAGAGTAGGAAGGTTGAGGTGGGTGAGAATAAGGAGGTTGAGCTGGATAGGAGGCAGAAGGCGGTTGAGGAACAGGAGGAGGAGGGAGAGTAGCGGAGGCGGTGTTAGAGTATTGGGGAATGTGTTGGGCGTGAGTTGCAGATGGTTGAGGAGGTGCGAGAGTCGAAGAGGTAGGGGAAAGAGAGGAAACGGCGTAAGAGGTGTGGACCAAAGGCTCCACCGGAGGGCGCAAAATTCTGTCTGCTGTAGCGGCAAACTCAGTGAGGGACAACGTCGGGTTCATTGATTGCAGTACGCTGTGATGTCGAGCAGGCATCTTCTGGAGGAAGAGGGTGCGAATTATTTTCTCTTCCCGTGTAGATGGAGTGCCACCCAACAAACTCAGCATCCTTACCATCAATTCCGAGGGTTTCTGGTCGCCCAGTGAGATGCCTCCAAGCAGAGTTTCCAATTGTTCCTCTCTGGTGGGAGCCAAGCGGTCGATAATAAGGTTTTTGAGCGTGTTGTAAGGGGTTGAAGAGTTTCTAGTTGTTGCCAGACCATCCCTGATTTTGAGGAGGCAAGATTCTGGTAGAGCATTCACAACTCTCGAATATCTCTCCTTCTCGTCTTCGATGGTCAGGAGCGCCGACTCAGCCAGGTCAAACCAAAGCTCGGGATTGTTTACGAAGAAAGGTTGCAAATGGAATGCTCGCGAGGGAGTAGACATGATGAAAGGCGTAGAAGTTGGCAGAGTGAAGGAAAGAAAAGAAGTTAAATAAGATGTGGAGCGAGCGGAGGCACTAATAACGGACCGATGGTGGAAAAATCAAAGAAATTACAACCTTAGGAGCTAGACCAAGGATTACAATGAGGCTGTTGCGATATAAATTGCCCAAAAAAAATATATATATATATATAAAAAAACTATATATATATATATATATATATATATATATATATATATATATATATATATATATATATATATATATATATATATATATATATATATATATATATATAAAACTAATTAAAATATTTTTTTTTTTTTTTTTTTTATTTTTTTTTTTATTTGAGTGAGTGTACGAGGGTATCCACAGCACACAAGTTGCGGCGTCACCTTGTTAGGGATACCACAACAGGGGCGATAATAATAATACTAATAATAATAATAATAATAATAATAATAACAATAATAATAATGATAATAATAATAATAATAATAATAATAATAATAATAATAATAATAATAATAATAATAATAATAATAATAATAATAATAATAATAATAATAATAATAATAATAATAAATTTGATAAGAACAATAAAAAAATAATAATACCCGGATGTAGAACAATTTATATGTTCCGTGTGAAATACAGAACTGTACCAAGGTAGGGGTCCAACAGCGTTAGTTTGATACTCTGCCGACGAAACTGGCTCTTGATGGCTGCAGCTGGGCTCGAGAAAGCTGTGAAGTAGATAGAAAGAGGCACAAACACAATGAGTGGGTAAATCTACCCGTTAAAAAAAACAATACCTACAAACGGTACAAAAGTGATTGGGTTCGTTTGTAATAGTTTTTCCTGGCTTTGTTGTGGGTGTTCTGATTCCCGCCTGGGAATTCAATCTTCACTCTTCGGGGTCACTATCTGAAGCTGGTTGCTTAGGGCCGCTTCTTTAAGGTTGATTGAGAAGTTAATGTGCTTACAATTTTATTTTCCTACTTCTAATTTACAAGTGAGGGTTGGACCCCTTGTCCTAAAAAAAAACAAAAACAAAGAATTAGGACAGGGTGAACCTAGTTATTACTATTCCACATATGAATCATATTCTGCAGAAAGAATTTCTACAGAATATGAAGCTTATGTGGAGTAGTAGTACAAATGATTATTAGTTTGGGAGAGGCTGTTTTATGTATATGCATACACAGGCAGAAAAAGGTTTCTCCCCGATATACATTCGCATAAAGCAGCATTACATTTGATATGAGTCTCACACCGTACAAAAATCATTAGTTTGGGAGGAGCTGTTTTATGTATATGCATATACAGGCAGAAAAAGGTTTCTCCCCGATATACATTCGCATAAAGCAGCATTACATTTGGTATGAGACTCACACAGACACATATATTAAATAATAGCCTATGTTGTTGTAACTTCTTTGACGAGAGAGAGGGTTTGGGAGGTTGAGAGAGGGAGGAGAGAGAGAGAGAGAGAGAGAGAGAGAGAGAGAGAGAGAGAGAGAGAGAGAGAGAGAGAGAGAGATTTTTGGGCTGTTCACCTCTGCGCTACTATTACCCAGCTTGGCCTCTCTCTAAACTGCTATGTAACGCGCACGCCCACTAGGGTTAGGTATAGTAAATACCGATCTATGCGACCTCTATTTACTATACTGATGTTAAATTATATTAAAAAGTTCCTAAATCTAACATTTTTGGGTTGTTCACCTCTGCTCTACTATTACCCAGTTTGGCCTCTCTCTAAACTGCTATGTAACGCGCACGCCCGCTAGGGTTAGGTATAGTAAATATCGATCTATGCGACCTCTATTTACTATACTGATGTTAAATTATATTAAAAAGTTCCTAAATCTAACATTTTTGGGTTGTTCACCTCTGCTCTACTATTACCCAGCTTGGCCCCTCTCCAAACTGCTATGTAACGCCAACGTCCACTAGGGTTAGATATGTGTGGAAATAACGGCCTATCCCAGAGCTGTTATTTCCCCATATTATACTTAAAATTACATGCGACTCTAAATATCCACCTAGTTTTCTCTTTACTCTAGCCTCTGACCGCTAAGTTAGGCTAATTGCTTGAACGCTACCTAAGCCTACCGCAAATTTTCACTGGCATGCATGAACACTTCACTTTGTTTTCCTACTGGATTTTAGGCATTCTTTTTGATACGCTATTCAATCTGATGCGTTTTCGTTGCAACCTATTTCTAAACCTCAGCTTTAGGCTCCACCGACTAATCTAGGTTCGCCTAACTTTGGTCTATTTACCCTAAAATAATGTACTTAATAGGCTGCCCTTTTTCTAAACTCACCTTGGTTTTGGGTTTGGTTATATAATTAACATCAATTTGCTCGTATTTTAATATAATGTTATCATTTTTGCTATTATTTTATATTAATTCTCTAGAAGGAAGTTACATGCCGTTGCGATTTTGGAAAAGTGATAATTCGGCGGCTTGGTGGCGTGGCTTAGTTCCACGAAACGACAACAACATTTTAAACATAGGGCGTGTTCGGCTCTACCCTGTAACTTCGTAGTTCGGCTCTGTAGTTCAGCTCTGTATAGATGTTCTTTCCACTTCCCAGAGAGTGGCCTTCCACAATATATATATGTAAATGCGTGTAACATTATTCCTTTTATATGTATACTTGCAATTTTAATCTTAATTTCTATATATATATATATATATATATATCATACTAACTATATATATATATATATATATATATATATATATAACATATATATATATATATATATATATATATATATATATATATATATATATATTATATATAATCCGGTATAGCGTCGGGCGGGGTGACGTTGGCCACTTTAGGTATAACTTCGTCTCCCCACTTTCCCCTAATACACTTTTTGGATTTTTTTTCCTGAAAATCAAGGCCCTATAGTAGGTCATAAGCACACAAAAAAATAATAATGTAATTCTAATAATCATAGTTTTATTAAAGTTTAAATAAAGATCATTTAGACTCAGTTTGAAAGGGTGAATCGGATCACCATTGTGGGGTGAATTGGGCCATCTTTTTAAATTCCTCTTTTATGTATAAATTCAATTTTATATTTTAATTTTTACTTAATATAGAAATTGTTTATTATATTAAAATTAGTAATAAGTAATTAAAATTTTAATAATGATAAATAAAATAAGAATAAAAATGTGGTGGCCCAATTCACCCCATTCGTGGGACAAATTTTGACACCTTTTTGAATTCATACGGTAGAGCGACAGAATCGCATGGCAAGGTCGTGGGTTCGAATTCTGGTTCGGATCCTAGGTAGAAATTACCTAGAGAAGTTCCCCTCCTTTAATAGGGCTATGCCCGTGAGGTGTGAACTTTAAAAAAAAAAAAAAAAAAAATATATATATATTTCATTTTTTATTTTAATTTTTACTTAATATAAGTAACTGTTTATTATATTTAAATTAGCTATACGTAATAAAAATGTCAATAATAATAGGCTACATAAAATAAGAATAACAATGGTGGCCCAATTCACCCCATCATCAATTTTTATTGGGGGGATGAATCGGGCCAAGTTAGGCCCAGCGATTTAACCACTATGCACTGTTTGGAACAAAAATTTAGTTTGCCAGTTTAAAGCTAACATACTCAACTGTATACACTGAAAAAATATATAATTAAAATCTGTCCATAACTTTTCATTTAAAACAAAGTTAAAAAAAAAACTCGCATTTTTCAAATGTGAAATTCTATTTAAGGACATTTTATACACTAATTTATTATATTTTTAAAAAATATAAAAACTCTCTAGAATTAAAGATAATCTAAATAAAACTTGTAGTACTACCACGATGAGCAAAAATAATTTTTTTTTATTTAGTCACCCCGCCCGACGCTATATAACAGACTGCCGGATATCCGGTATCCGGCTAATTCACTATCCGATATCCGGCCGGATATCCGGTTAACTTCCAGCCGGATATCCGGTATCCGGCTATCCGGCTAATTCACACTCCATCCTAATATATATATATATATATATATATATATATATATATATATATATATATATATATATATATATATATATATATATATATATATATATATATATATATATATATATATATATATATATATATATAAATATATATATATATATATTTTAGTGTAGGCTTCTGAACCGAAAACATATCAATCAATCAATCAATATATATATATATATATATATATATATATATAAATATTACACATACACAAATAATTATATATAAATATATATATATATATATATATATACTTTATATATATATATATATATATATATATATATATATATATATATATATATATATATATATATATATATATATATATATATATATATATATATATATATATATATATATATATATATATATATATATATACTAACTAATATATAACATATATATATATATATATATATATATATATATATATAGCCTACAACACTCAGGAAAAAAATTTAGTAATTTTTAATGAAACTTAAATCGAATACGAATTCAATATCCCCGTATTTATAAAACTAAGAGCTCAATTTTATTAAAAGCGCACAAAATCAGTAATAAATTAATATTTAATAACTAATATGAAAAGCTTATTATTACTAACTCCAACTCCACACAGAAACATTCTCATTAATAACATGAAAATAAAACTACTGGTCTGCCGAGGCAAATTAGCTACTAGCCTAGAAGGAGTCTGACTCAAGCGAGTATGGCGACTCTGGTCGGAAGAATGAGTCAATGATTCTATATGAAATTATGAATTAAATAAGTCGGTATAAGAGATGATCAAGTTAGCATAAAATTAAATAATTAGTTAATTATTATTATTATATTATTAATAATATTATTATTATTTCTTGCTAATGTAATTTAAATTGGGATTCTTTAAAAAAAATGACTGCTAATTGAGTCGGTCGGCAAATACGAACTTGCCTTGCCATATAGGAAAAGGAACTATTTTTTTGACTCAGAGAAATAACAATTGCCACCAATCGCTAATATTAAAAAAGGGAATCGAGTAGAAATTTTGATGATGGCATCTTAAAGTTAGCCTTCGAACGAAATCACTACATATATATATATATATATATATATATATATATATATATATATATATATATATATATATATATATATATATATATATATATATATATATATATATATATATATATATATATATATATATATATATATATATATATATATGCTGACTTTTTAATATTTTTTGGGTTCACTAAGGCAAGTAGGCGTTGCCTACTCTGCCTACCCCCAAAAGCCGCCACTGATATATATATATATATATATATATATATATATATATATATATATATATATATATATATATATATATATATATATATATATATATATATATATATATATATATATATATTTTTTATTTATATATATATATATATATAGAAGGTCGTGACCGTAAACGGCCTTCTATCTTTCGGCGAAAATATATGAATCGTATGGGTACATGGAATGTCAGAGGAATAAATGTTGAGGAGAAGAGGAGAGGTGATGGATGTATTTAGAAAGGGCAAATTTGATTTGCTCGCTGTGACTGAAACAAAGATGAAAGGAAACGGTGAAAATGAGTGGTGTGGTGTGAAATGTGTGTGTGCTGGTGTGGAAAGGAATGAGAGAGGAAGAGAAGGAGTTGCAATTTTGATGAGTGACCTGTGGTACAAAGCTATGGTAGACTTTGTGTGTGCGAGTCCTAGAATTCTAATGGTTAAATTTAAGTTTGAAAAGGTCAAGGTATGTGTGGTTGTGACGTATGGTCCATCTGAGGGAAACGTTGAAGAGAGTACGATTTTTTTGGATAATCTGAATGATGTTCTGGATGGGGTGAGTAGGAGCTTCAGATTGATAGTGTTGGGGACCTGAATGGTTGGATAGGTGATCAAAAAAGGGATGGTATAACAGGTGGTTTTTGGGGTGGCGGGAGAAAATGAGAATGGTAGGAAGGTGATTGATTTCTGGGAAGAGAGAGGTATGTGTGTAAGTAATACTTTCTTTAAACACAAGAGTATCCATAAATATACTAGAGTTGGTGTAGGTAGAGATAGTATCGAAGTGAAAAGTATAATTGATTTTGTGTTGGTGAAGAAGGAGATGTTGAAGTGTGTTGGATGTTAAATCAGTTAGGGGTTTAGGAATGGGATTATCGGATCATTATATTGTTCTATGTAAAATTAAGTTAGTGGGGGCTTGGATGGAGAGGAAGGTGATACGAAAGGAAGTAGGTAAAATTAAGAGTGAGAAGTTAAGTGAGCAAGACAATAAGGATAAGTATGTAAGAGCGCTCGCTAGTAAATCAGTTGAATGTGAACAAGTTGATACTGAACAAATCTGGGGGCAAATGAAGGAAGCAATTGTTAGTAGTGCAAAAGTATGTGGATGTGCTAAAGTAAGAAGTAAGAATGTTAACAGTGAATGGTGGAATGAAGAGGTGATGAAAGCGGTTAAAGGTAAAAAAGAAGCGTGGTTGAATGTACTAAAAGCAAATGATGAAGTTTCAAAAGAAAGATGCTTGGAATTATATAAGGAGGAAAAATGAAATACTAAAAGGTGCATACGTAGGAGAAAACAAGAGGTAAATGAACAGTTTGGAAGGAGGATGAATGGGGATTTACAAGGGAATAGGAAGCTCTTCTGGAAGGAAGCGCGAAAGGTTAAGAATGAGAATAAGGGGATCTGCATAGAATAATGAATAGGGATAGTGCTTGTAACTGATGAAATGGATGTTAGGGGAGTGTGGAAAGAACACTTCGAAAATCTACATACATTGGCAGTAATGAAGAGGTGATAGTGAATGTGTGGGTTTGATGGTGCAGAAGGAATAGGTATTTTGGGGATGAGGTTATTAGTAAGGAGGAGGTAATGGGTAGAGTGAGAAAGTTGAAGAATGGTAAATCTGCAGGTATAGATGAAATTACTGGTGAAATGATCAAGAACGGAGGCGAGATGGTGATTGATTGGATTTGGAAGTTATGTAATAAAGCGTTTATGGAGGGTATAGTTCCAAGGGATTGGAGGAGAGCGGTAATAGTACCCTTATAAGGGTAAGGGAGAAAAGGGGAACTGTAGAAATTATAGGAGAATAAGTTTATTGAGTGTTGTAGGGAAGGTATATGCTGGTATTTTGGTCGAAAGAGTGTGTCGAGTGACTGAAGGACTGATTGGTGAAGAACAAGGTGTGTTTAGGAGTGGTAGAGGATATGTGGATCAAATCTTTACATTGAAACAAATGATTGAGAAAATGAGGGAGAAGAAGAATAAATTGTATTTAGGTTTTATGGATTTGCAACAGGCGTATGATAGAGTTAATAGGGAAGCGTTATGGCAGGTGTTAGTGATATATGGTGTTGGTGGTAGGCTTCTGAATGGAATCAAAAGTATGTATGACGAGTGAAGCGTGGGTAAGAATAAATGGTGTCAAAGGTGATTGGTTTAGGATTAATAGCGGAGTGAGACAGGGTTGTGTTATGTCTCCTTGGTTATTCAATTTGTATATGGATGGGGTTATGAAAGAATTCGAGGTGGAGATGGCAGGAAATGGTGTTAGAATGATGGAGAATGGAGATGAGTGGAGGGTGCCCTACCTATTATATGCGGATGATTTGGTTCTGTGTGGCGAATCTGAAGAGAGTTTGAGAGGATTGGTAGAGAGATTTGGCAGGGTATGTAAAAGAAGGGGTTTGAAAGTAAACGTAGATAAGAGTAAGGTTATGGTTGTGAGTGAGGACAGTCTTCAGTGTGAAGTTATGTTAGATGGTGAGCAGCTGGAACAAGTGTCTGAGTTTAAATATTTAGGGTATGTGTTGGATGAGAAGGGAACGGATGATGCAGAGTGTAGTAAGAAAGTTGTGAATGGCAGGAAGGTTGCTGGTGCAATTAAATCGTTGGTGAATGTAAAGGGACTAAGTCTTGAGTGCGCAAGGGTCTTACATGAGGGTATGTTGTTACCTGTGTTATTGTATAGTAGTGAGACTATGGTCTGGAATAAGAAGTATAGATCTAAAGTTCAATGTGTTCAGATGGACAATCTTAGGGGCATGCTAGGTGTAAGAAGAATTGATAAAATGAGGAATGAACGTATTAGAGAGTTGTGTGGTGTGAAGAAAGGGGTAAATGAGAGAATAAATGAAAGTATGTTGAGATGGTTTGGTCATGTGGAAAGGATGAATGATAGTCGGTTGGTTAAGCGGATGTATAGTGGCGAGTGTGTTGGGAACCGACCGGCTGGGAGACCGAAGAGAAAGTGGATTGAGTCGGTGAACGAATGTCTGAAGGAGAGAAATGTGAGTTTGGCAGAGGCGAGAATAAAGGTGCATAATAGGAGTGAATGGCGGGGTTTTGTATGGGGGCATGGTTGTGGCCCACCTGGGCCAAGGGATGAACCCTTACACTGACGATTTACCATAGTGAGGGTCCGTCGGTACAGAGGGGGCGGTAAGGCTGGGCTTTCTTTTCGACTTTTGTCATATTCTTCTACTGCTTTTCTTTTCCGATGCATGACACGCACCTTACCCCAGTCTTGGGGAAAAGAGGAAGATAAAGAAAGAAAGAAAGAAAAGAAATATATATATATATATATATATATATATATATATATATATATATATATATATATATATATATATATATATATATATATATATATATATATATATATATATATATATATATATATTTATATATATATCTTTCTTTCTTTAACTGATAAGTATATTTATATATATATATATATATATATATATATATATATATATATATATATATATATATATATATATATATATATATATATATATATATATATATATATATATATATATATATATATATATATATATATATATATATATATATATTTTATAATAATATATATATATATACTATATGCTATATATATATAATTAGGAATCCCTTTTTTGACATATATTAATAATATATAATTAATAAAATACTCGAATATTCTATATATCTAAATATTCTTCTTACACATTTATCAACAGCATTACGCTAGGACCTACCCATAGTGTTAAATTTCCAACCTATCGTGGCCTTTGTGGGCTGTGGTGGCCCTGTAAACATGTTCAAATAAATAAAACGGCATGCAAACCCTTTGCACACTCAAGACTTGGTTCCTTTGTATCCACCAAAGATTTGGTTGCACCAGCCACCTTCATACCACTAACTTTCCTACTACACTCAGTATCATCCGTTTCATTTTCATCCAACATATATCCTAAATATTTAAACGCAGAAACTTGTTATACCATCGGCCAACATGATTTCACACTTCGGACTCTCCTCACCTGCTATCATCATCTTGTCCTTATCTACATTTATACTTTTAAACCCCTCCATTTTCACTACCATTGTACTTCAACAATCACCCTCTCAGTCACTTGACGCACTTCTTCAACCCAAATACCAGCAAATATTTTCCCTACAACACTCGATAAACTATAACCCCTGTAGTTTCTACAGTTCTCTTTATCTTCCTTACCCTTTATACAAGGGTACTATCACTACTCTCCTCCACTTCTCTGGAAATACACCCTCTACAAACGTTTTGTTACACAACTTCCATTTCCAGTTAGTCACAATCTCGCATCCACTTTCGATCATTTCACAGTAATTCGATCTGTACCTGCTGATTTATCATTCTTCAACTTTCTCACTCTACCGATTTACCACCTCCTCTTCAAAAAATCTATTTCTTCTTACACACCCCTCTTCATCAATGTCAATATTATGCAGATTTTCTAAGTGCTCCCTCTTCAAAACCATTTCTTAAGTCACAAAAGCACCATTCCTATTCTATGAAGATTCCCTATATTCTCTTTCCTGACCTTTCATACTTTCTTCCAGAATATCTTCCTATTCCCTTGTATGTCCCCATTCATTGGTCCAAAGAGCTGTTCATTTACCTCTTTTCTCCTATTCTTCCCTATATATTTCCATATACCTTTCTTTTGAAACCTTATCATTGTCTTTTGGTTGACTCAACCAATCCTTTTTTTTTTTACTTTCTGCCGCTTGCATCACCTCGTAATTCCACCATTCGGTATTGGCTTTCTTATTTCTTACCTTAGCACACCCACATACTTCTCCTGCACTGCTAATAAACGTTTCCTTCATTTGCGTCCAGATTTGCTCAGGATGATCATGTTCCCATTCAATCGACTTTCATGTTAAATACATTATAAATATATGATTTTCACAAACAATAAATAGTCAATCGCATATCTTACACCTTCTGAACTTTCTAATATGGCTCAGACTCTTTCTTGCCAGTATACTACTAAATTAATCCGTTCTATAAAAATAGGTCAAAACTCAGCAGACTTTCATAACTACTTCTACTTGTCAAACCCCAAAATAGAACCCAAATTCTCTCATCTCCTTTTCAAAAATCATTCTTAATTATTTCAATGTTCAATCTCGTGCTGAGAGTGAAGAAGGATAAATACGCGTGTAACAGGTCCCGTAGACTACTAATTCACCTATGAAGAAGAGTATCTTAACAGGAGGGACTTTTGTTACTTCAATACTATAAATTAGAATATATTTTTACAATAGTTAGAATAAAAAGAGTCATTTTACAAATATGTATCTCAAATTACCTATCTCTATTATAATAGGGTGCTACTCATAATACATATGAGCCAACCAACTAGCAACGAGATAATATAAGCCACTGCTATATCATAATTGGTGACCTCGAGAAAGAACAACCCTAATGAACTTCTGATCACCGACCTTTAATACCTAAGCACAAAACACTAAAAAATGAAGAAAAAGAAAAAAAAAACTGAAATACATAGAACAAAGATTCCAGTCAAGAAACTACTGCCAGTAGGAAGAATGACCTACAAAGCAAACGAACTTATCGTGATACGAATTCATTTTCATTGTTGCTCTAAATTTATGTATTACTGGTTAAGCATCTTTTCACAATCTATCACAGTTCGCGGATTCATCTAACAGATCATACAAAAGCAAACTTCCTGGTACAGGTATATAATTTTCTTATCTGCATTTTCCTTTCAAGTTTGGAGGAAATTTATGGGCAGAAGACTCATTTTGTTTAGCTCTCACTAGAAAACATCTCGATTGCTTTTCGAATTCTAAAAATGAGTATCTGTATCTCCCTTACCTTTATATATATTATATTAATTAAATACTCTCTCAAATAATGGACTAAATTATCTAATGCGTCTTCGATTCTAGAGAATATTACAATACTTTCCTTTACGGTTATGTGTTCTTTTTCATCATTTTATGTAGAGATTATGAGCAGATATTTCATTTTTGGATTCCATACTACCGCATCTTCTGACCTTACTTTTCGAAATTTTAAATGGTATCTAAAATAGTAGCGGACTTTATGTAAATGAAAAAATTTTTGCAAACTAATGAGGACCTGAAATATATCACAGCTAACTTCGTCTCTCAATAGTTAAGCAAAATAGTTTCATCTCAGATCTACAGCCTTTGAAAACATTTTTCCTGCGCTATTGGCAATCAAATCATGGATACATTAGAAAACGCCTTAATCTGCCGAACCTTTTCCTTGGATGCAATCGGTTGATTTCGTATGGCGCCTATTTTTATACTTGTAGAAACTCATATTGTTACACATATCAATTCAGAACGTATGTTTGGAGCATGTCTCTGTCTTCTATGCATATAATATGTTTGATAGGTTGTTATTTTATGCTATCGAAATTAAATAAGACTATATATTCTTATGTTGAATTTGCATTTCAATTGTATTTACCTGTATATATATAAAACTATTGTAGATTATTTAATGTATCAAATAATATTGTATAATCTTATGTTTTAGATGCTTTCGGATTGATAACCAATTATACTACGTAACATTTGAATAATTATTTCATATTCATGAAACTATTTTCTGCCTTCAATGTTTTGTATGTCCTACTTATGTTACTCGGACATAATTATGATATAGCTAGTCTATATGAAATGTACTTTAATCTCTTTATTGTATAATTTATTAGTTATTTTTACCATCAAATTGAGAAGTAATGTATTATAGTGATATTTGTGAGCGTGAACACACATCAGAATGTTTAAAACATGCTCCACAAATATGTAATACCATTTGAATGAGGTTAATTATTTAATAAATATGTATTAAATTATTGATAGATAACCCATCTAAGAAAAATATAAAAACAAACATTTCCTTTTTTCTCACTCCAGAGTGTATGCACGAGCAGGATATGTAATTGTAGCAGTACTCGCAATTTTAAACCCTTCGTAACAATCTTATAATTGTATGTTCGTCTATACTTAATGTCTTAAGAAACACATCTGTGAGCATGCTCAAACATTTTAGTCATAAGTTTCTGAATAGAAAAAATAATTATTAACCCGTACTAGTTGATTATACTCTGCATACATAATGCTAGATTAAAGTACGACTATATTTTAAGACAAATCATAAGAAATAAATCACACTAAAGAAATATTCATATCTCGAGCTTAGAGACTCTCCTACCAACTACTCAATACCTACTTTTCGGCATAGGGAAGGTTAAAATTGTGGAAAATTGGTCACTCAATCCGTAATCTACTATCGCAAAGAATTTTTCACTAAAATGAAAATCCGGTTGAAAAAGGACGTGGTGAAAAAAAAAAACTCTCTTAGACAGAATGTACTATTTCCAAGGAATACAGGACAATCATACTGATAATATTCACCTCTTAAGATGGATAGGAGACTTTATTTAGTTTACTTCATTACATGTAATTGAATAAAAAAATGCTAACTAAATGCTATATATACAATATGGTCTCTAAATTAACCATCACTCATCTATATAGTGGTGCGTTCGCCTCATAAGATAGAGCCACTCAACATTAGCAAGTAATTAAGACACCTTGGTATCTATATAATTTATAGTAAGCTACAAATAATATTATAAAATTCAAATATTATCATATATTACATTACTCACTTACTACTACTTGTAAAACAGGTCTTCCTCACTCATTGATTTAAATTTACCTATATATAATTTCCACAATTCTATTACACAAAACTCAATTAATACCAGTACTATCTTCGTATTTAAATATCATACTTAGTAGCGATATGAATCGGTATCGGGTATAATTTTATAGGTGTTTCTTCATGGTTATAGAGTCTTGTATGATGAGTAAGGTGGATTTATGTTTGTTTTTTCTATAGTGGTCCGTCTTTATGATTAGAGTGATACTGATATGTGATTTTGTATCTTGACTTTCATTGGCTACAATGCTATAGTAGCTTTGGCAGATGGCTTGTTAAGGTTATTCTATGATATTATAATATATATATTAATATATATATATATATATTATATTATATATATATAATTATATATATATATATATATATATATATATATGATATATATATATAATATATAATATATATAATAATATATATATATATTATATATATATATATATATAATAATATATATATAAAAATATATATCATATATATATATATATAATAGAGTTAGACCTATCGCACTTTTTGTCTTTAATCAACTGGCTATAAATAGTTGATGCACTAAAAGTGGATTGGAAGCAACTGATCTCAGATCCTTCCTTGATTTCTAATTAGGACATAAGGTTTAAACATGGATTTAATCTTCAGACTTCAAAATCTTATATCCTATCATATATACCGTACATACGATTATGTCAGAAATATTCATATACCTGCTTGAACATATTATGTTGCAATGTGACGTAAAAATGCTAGATTTAATAATTATGAGGTATCGAACCCAAGATATAAGATGCAAATTTTATTAAAACCCAAAGAATTAAATCAGTAAAAAATATATCTATTTGAAAATTCCAATGATTGAAATACACTTGAGAGTTTTCTTAAACTATCAGTGAAATACTGAAAAAATGAAGCGGTCTCTAAAACAACGGGGTGTATGGAAGACATTGTGTGAATCGTGTGACACGAGAGGTGAATGGAACAAAGAAAATATTTATTGGAAGAAAGGAGAATATCTGGTGGAATAAGGTGGTTAGGACAGAAGTATAGAAGAGAGAATATAAAATATTATCTATGAATAAAAACGAGAAATGAAGAAAGTAGATAAATATATCTTAAAGCAAGAAATCACACTGAGGCAATAAAAATATAAAATAGGGACTCATCATGGATTAAGCTTGGAGAAAAACTATACTTATCTTACGTAATGATATCTGATAGGAGATATCATACAAAAACTTAACTTCATAAATAAAAATAAGAATGAGCAAAGAACTTAAAAGCAAAAAGTATCGATCTAGCATTGGCTCACCATAATAAGCTCACTTGCGAATCTTTGATGGATATAAAAAAATTATAATTTGATGATGTTAGTGAGAAAGAGTATTTCAAGGAGCTATCTCTATTGTGAGTAAGCAAACTGATTCGCCAGTATACTCGTTACTATAATGAGACTCCATATAAGACTCTGTAAAAGAGCAGCTATTAATGTATATCCGAGAAAAGCAAAATTAATTTTGATTTGAAATGTATTAGAATAGAAAGAGAATAATGAAGAAAATGTGGAAATGAAGGTGGATGAAATAGAAGGAGAAGAGTGAAGAAAAGGAAGAAATAAAGGAAGGTGAAGCAGATTAAGTAGAACACTGAGATGGGATGTCAGAATAATATTTTAAGAACTTTATGATGTGAAATTTTTCTTGCGTAGGCTAATGACTATCCTGAAAATGATTGTTTTTAATATATTCAATTTTATACCCTAATCGCTCAGAACCGGATGCAGTGGAACGCAAGCTTATATGTATGGCTTTGTGTAATTCGTATTGCGCCATGTGAGGTTCACGAGAACTCGGACTTGCACTGGATGGACACAAGGTTCGTATAGACATAGTCTGTCCTTTGGGCTTTTATGACCTCTTCAAGTTTATTGATCAGTGATGAATATTGGTTATGGGATGAACTATTTTTATTTCTTTTCTCTTGCTAAATACACTCAACACTATATAAAATAATGACTACTGTTATGATTTATCTGATTCGTGATATTTTGACATGTAAGCATACTTTATTATAGGACGGATGATTTCTTCTATTTGATGACAAAGCAGTGACTGGTATAGATGCTAGATGGCAGGGGCATAAAATAGAAAAATATACTTATTGCTAATTTAGTAACATAATTGACGAATCAAAATTGAACTGGGTAAATATATGAGGGTGTTTAAAGTTAAAGCTGTAGTCGACAGGGGAAATGTAATATCACTCGCACCACTCGCATTAATTATGCTGTATTTGGATTACTGATTAAAATTATGCCTACAAAAATTACCTGGAGTAACAGTTTGTATTGGCAAATAATGCAGCAGTGATGACGACCAGTACCGTGAGCTATATGGAATGAACGTGTGTAATAACGTAATGGAAACGTGGATAATGAAGAAAAATTAGGAATAAAGAACAGTAATATCTAGACTCAAATGAAAGACTTTTTTAGGTTTTAGTATTTAGCAGAAACATTCTATATGAATGAAAAGATGGATAAAAAATTTAAGGAAAGAATTACAAAACACATAAGATATAAGAAACACATAAGAGTATAGGAATGTTGTAGCCGTTGATAGCATAGAGAGGAGTGCCGCCGGAGATGAAGGTGGCCGTATATACAATAACTATGCTTCCAATATTAATATGTGGTTCAAAACGTTGGATATTCAGGCTGCGAAAATGATAATGGCGGTGACATTGTGATATAGAATTGGGAGCGAAGTTACAAGTAAAGAATTGGGTGTGTGCGACAAGTGTTTAGAGAGGAACGTTGCGAGATAATTTGGGCGTGTGCCTGAGCAATGGAGAACTGAAGGTCTTAACTAGCCTTTCTAGGGGATGGAGCAGAACAAAAATGAGGGAGGAAAACGCACAATGATGACCAACATAAACTCCTGAACTACAAATTTATTAATTATTATGTATTTAAAAATAATTTTTTAAATAATTAATTGCATCGCGCAGAGTTTTTATTGTCAGAATTGTACAAGAGAGTGGAAAGCTCTCGCACAAAAAATCAATAGTCGGAAATATCATCTGTTAGTCGACAGTTCCAAAATTATACTCTCTGAAAATAAGAATTAACTCTCAGTCATTTTTCTTCTATACAAATATCACGTCTGTATTTGTGTCTACTATGTGCGGTCTTTCCTGTGTGTAGGAATCCGCATTGTTCTCGATAAACCAACATTGTGTAAGAGGATGTCCTTTCATAAACTCCTATAATGACCTTCCCATTATGCATTCGCAATTTATAAGAATGATGCCTTTCGTTTCGTGTTTTTACGAAAAGTATGCGTTTTCGCTCCGAGGTGGTTTTTATTCACACAGTCTCTCTTTTTTTCTGTGTTGAAACAGTTGTAGTCTAGATGAAGCTCTTCTTCTCACACATCTCTGAATCTACTCTCACTCTCACTAGCTGTTTTTCAAATTCCACTCTTGCGCATTTAAAATTATATGGAGCGGCTCTCTCTTTATCAAAGTGTCAATCATACGGTACTTATCCGTTCACAGGCTCTTATTAGTTTTCCTACCTACTGTTCCCTGTCAGTGTTTTCTCTTTCGGGGCACTTGACACTCTTACACCAGTTTTAGTCATTCTTTCACTGCATCTAGTGTGTGCAAGAAACATCTGGACATCTTTTTTATTCCTAAGATGTCGTTCAAATCTTCTCTTGGCAGATCTTTTCTTGTCTATTATAATCCTTTCTTATAATGTTGTCATTTCAAAGAAAAGTTTCCTATCGGACAATATGTTAATATAGTCAAATTAACTCTCTATATTTGATTAAGGATTATGAATTTCTGTTTTCATCATTTTTTGCTCAGCATAACAACCACCTGTTATTTCTAGTGCCAAAACACGCCTTAGACTTCTAGGGAGGGGTGTGCATTTGTCATTATTGTTCGTCCAGAGTAAGCACGATTGCAGTTCACTCACCATAAGGAGAGAATAGCATCCATCTATTCTTTATTTTGATAATAGAGCCCTTAATTTACTTTTACCATATCTGACTACTTTCAATAGGAGGATGCGAATAGAAAACTATGTTCTAGAACTATTAGTTATAGTACTATGAAATGCATTGATGCATGTTATTTATTAATTTTTATTGAGCAATAAAACACAAAGTGTAGGCCATTCCCATGTTCTTTAAATTCTTTATTATTTAGAACACTCGTACTACTATATAATCATTCTTAATGGATATAGATCTGCTGGTCCGTCAGCTTAGCAGTTTTCCACAATAAGTATTGAAGTTAATAAGGCACATATAATTCTTTATGGTCTGTTTCTCGCAGCACCATTGCTAAGTTTATATATATCATTTTCATTCATATAAATAAACAGATGTGAAGTAGGATAACATATCTTTCAATCTCACATCTGTCTACTAATCAACTAATCACTTACAAAACATTACATGTATAACCTATCGAGTGCTCTAAAACTCTAGTTCTTAAAAACAAGCATTAATAATATATACACTCCATCCACAGATTTTATTCTTATATCTTTTGGAAAAAAAGAATTCATGTTGTCTTTTAAATGCTCAAATATTATCCAAGTGAATTACGAGAAATTTTGAAAAAAAAGCATTATGCAAAGATCAGAAAAGATAAAGAAATGGAAACAGATTTTGTAACGCAGATCTTTCTTCCACAGACCATAGCTTGCAGGATAATGGTATTCCTTCACTAAGATCCACTAAAAAGAGTTAATATCATCGGCACTCACGTACCATTTGGATTTTGAGAGCAAAGGATGGCTTAAATATATATAAGTTGTCATAAATAACCAATGCCGATATTCTTCACATTCCAAATTCAATATATATAATATATTACTAGTAGTAAGGTAATTGAAACTCACTTTATGAGGAACAACTCTAATCAGTATATGAAAAATCAGGATATAATTAAGATATAATATATAAATATATGAGTTAATAGTTAAATAGTTATGTAGTAGAACCTTTTTGTGTTGTACTAAAAGACATTATTGATCAGAGCGATAAAGTTGAGCAGATATGCACGCATAATCGCTCGTCGATTGGAGCCATCAGTGATATTTATTGTTAGGTACTCTCGACTGTCCTGAGTATCTTACCACAAGGAATCATCAATATTTTCTGCTGTATCTGCAGCACTGGCTGCTCATTCTAAGTAACATAGCCTAATTATATAACTTATCAGTCATCCGCATTAACAAAAGTCACACTTGTTCATTCTCTCTATTCCACAACACAGAATATAAACATAGTGACAAGTAGTCACTAGTTAAGATATATCGAATAAGAGTACAAATAATTGTTTATTATAAAGTGTTGGCATACACATGGTCAAGATGCGATAATTCACACTTATTCATATAATAAAAAACTTTATATGGTATTCTAAGAGAGACAGCATTTCTATTTATAAACTAATTCCCTGAGTCTCTCATTGTGATTTGCGACTATGTACTTTCATCATATTTTAAAACGTTTCCCTGACTTTTGGATTTGTTAAATCCTAAAATTTAGTTTTTGGACCTGTATTTTTATTTCACAATCCGATTATATCACCCTTTCCAGTGACTAAAGAGTAGAGTCAACAGATTCTTAGAATTAATATGAATATAGTAATATAATTAACGATAACTCTGTATTTTATAAATATAATGATAATAACTGAATTAAGGAATGGAGAGAACTTCTATTCATATCGTTCGTATGAAAAATAATTGTAACTCACGTATTGAGTTCGATTATAGATTTTAATTTATTCAATCAAACTACCTTCATATAATATTACTTACATTTCATTGAGATATATCTATTACTTATCGATCACGCAATGCTAATGTATTGTTTGTTTTCAACATCTTCTAGTGTTAAATTATCAATTTAATTACAATTTAATATATAGGTTACCATTTTTTTTACACATCATATTTTATATTATTTTCTCACTTTAATATTATTACACAATATTTTTTATTTAAATTAATAATGAGATAAATATATATTTTAAAATTTTATATCTTATTAATATTTTTATTCCACAACTGTTATTATAAAAGTTAATTTTATTGAATCATTCAGAAAATTAAATCTAGAGCAAATAAACTCAAGAGTTGCGAGATTATTGTTATAGTAATGTGATTAAGGAAATTCCTGTGTGTTTATTATATAGTATAAATATATTATATATTATATTATATATTATATATATATAATATATATAATTATATAGGATATATATATATATATATATATATTATAGCGTTAACTAAATGAGAATAAGAAATGAGAATAGATCTCAACAAGTATATTCCTAGTATGGTTATGTGAGTAATTGGAAGATGTTTACTAGATGGGAGCAGAGTGAGTGGTAATGAATTAGTGATTACTGTATGATATATATTAGTAGTATTATATATATTTTATGTTTTGTGTGAAGGAGGGGAGAGGTTCCACAGGAATGGGAGGATGGATGTTTGGTTTTAGTTTATTGGTTTACCCTAATATATTGATTATAATATATAATAGAGGAATATAGGGGATAGTATTAGAGTGTGAGGAATTATAGAGGTATTATATTAGTTCTTTTTGAGTGTAGTAGGGAAGAGTAGTATGGGGAGATAATATACTTAAATATGATGAGGGTGAGAGATTTATTAAATATAGGAGGAGAGACATGTGAGTATAGGAGAATGAAATTACAAGGAGGATTTTATAAGGGGTGAAGTAGGGTGTGTAGTAATCTAAGTATATTAATATCACAAAATGATAAGAATTAGCTCATTTGAGTGGAGTAAAAGATATATACAATATATATATATATAAGAAAGGAATAGAGGTGAGAAAGTGTATTAGGGTGTTATTTTATTTAGATACTGAGATAATATGAGCAAATATATTGGTAAAAAAAATAAATTAAGTAAGTGATAGAGGGTGAGAGGAATATATTAATAGTGGAGGTTTACGCTATTGTCCTTAATGAGAAGAACATAATTGGCAGAATGAGTGAGTTTTATTAGATGCTATAGCGTTATAAGGTATTCATAGTGCGCAATAGTTATAATAGAAGATTAAATTATTGATGATTCAGATAATAGTAGTAAGTGGATGAAGTAATTTACGGAGGTGTAGATGTGAGTATGCTAATTGCGATCAAATGAGAGAACGTGAGGATAGTGACATTGGGAATAACTTGTCACTCGAGAGGAACCGGATTGATGAAAATTATTGTTCAACTTGGTAGGATCTTTCAATTATTATTTTATTGCGCATGAGTGTTGTCTAGATGCGATAATGATGAGTAGTAGATGGGGAAGGATAGAGGATGGCTGTTATATATAGAGCTGTATTAGAGTCGTTATTGAAGTTAGATTGAAGAGTTGCGGAACATTGTTCGCAAAGTGAATTATGCTAATTCAATTTTATTTCTGGTATGATAAGCATGTCGCCACCTTGAATATAAAGTGGTCGGTAATGAGTATATGAAAGGTGCTGTTGTATGATAGATTTCGCGTTCGAGGCCAATGATTGCAGACAGCTAGTGTCTCTGGTAGCAAAAGTGTAAGAGTTCTTTAAGATAAACAATACCATCAGTGTAATGTGTAAAAGTCGGCGTTCGATGATAGTAATGAGACGTCGAGATAGCATGAGGAACAATTTGAGACGAGAGAGGAGAATCGATGGTCTAGATGTACTTTGAGTACGACAAGTAATAACTATTTTAGTATTGACGTTTATAAATATCGCTTTTCACTAATTCCAAAGGTAGCTAGCACTTGATATTATGGGATAGATGGTGAAGAACGAGAAAGGAGAGAGTATGATGGAAGCAGAGTATTACTAGACTAGATTTAGATGAGAGGAATTTTTAGATGGAGCATTACTGGAGTCAGAAGTGATATTAGATGGAAGAGGGTGGAGTAATGTAATTATCACCTTATAGAGATCTTAAGTGTGATTTGTTATTGGTTCTCACAACTGTGGATTAATCCAACTGCGGCACTATACATTTGAGCGTATGTGAAACCACTAGGAGAGAGAGTTTCGATACTCTGAGATGGTTCCAAAGAAGACATTTGGTTTAGTCTCTATATTGCAAATGATGAGAGAGGTGATTGAGCAAGCAAAGAATGTTATAGAATGAGTTGTTTACTATAGTTATATCGTCCAGCTCAAGCGCTTCAATACTTATCCTGCATATACGGTATGAAGTGTTCGTGATTTATTGTGGTCTCCTAATTTATTACGGGAATAAACAAAGTATACATTTTTAACAAAGCTTAAAATATTCTATATTTGCTTATCATGACATAATTCCCACATTTGTAACAGACCATATCACATTCACTTTCATAATTATGTGAAACTATTTTCCGTAAAACAACATTTGTCATAAAGCAAATTTAAAGAAACATATTCATATGAAAAAACGTGCCTTAATACAACGCAGAATATGAAGGCAGCTATCTGTTGCTAAGCTTCTCAAGATCAAAACAGTAATGAGCCTTTTGCTACATTAGGAGACATATATTTTAAGTTTCTGTTCTGAGACATTGAATATAGAATTAATTTAAAAAGAAAACTGTGCATGAAGATCTAAACTATTTACATTTTTGAAATCAACAAAAAAAAAATACCTCCAAAACATTAAGTACCCAAAACCTAATTCTAGAGCAGGGGCCGCCTCTTTACATCAGGCCCTCTGAGCTGAAATTCGAAAATACATTGAATGGCTTTGGAAATTAGCTTTTTCTGCAGACATCATAGGATTTCCAAATAGTTCTACAGAACTACAGTTCCAGCAACGTTTTTCGGACCTTGACGCTAGTGCGCGGAGCAAATCTCGATCTTTCAAAATCCGTTTGATTGTGCAATCGAGTAGCTGCCCCCTAATCTTCAACTCGAAATCATAAATCTGCAGTGTGATGACTCCCTAAAAAGCAAATTTCGCGACAAAACACTGGTAGAATTTTATGCATGCCTTCCGAAAGAATATTTCAAACTACCTAAATACGCACGAGGCTTTATTTCGGTGTTTTTCACAAATGAAGTAAATAAAATAACAATATAGATCTGCTTTGACGAATGAACACTTACAATCTGTTTTAATTATAGAGAGGACCAGCTTGGAACCTCAGTTGACTGAAATAATATCCCCCCACCAAAAAAAAAAAAAAAAAAATTTCTCATTGTTTCCATTAACTGTAAGTTGTTTTTTGTTTGTTATTTAGGCTATATATATATATATATATATATATATATAAATATATATAATATATAAATATTATATAATATATATATATATAATATTTATATATATATATATATATATATATTATATATATATATATATATATATAATATATATATTAATATATATAATATTATATATATATATATATATAGAGAGAGGATTGGAATATAGGGTGATAGTAAGAGAGATGTGTATTTGGAATAGAAATGGTTTTGTTAAGTAATAATGAAGCGAGGATGAAAGGAATGTTAAGTAATGGTTTTATGGTACATTATTGGAGAGAATGTGAGATTTGAGACAGAGGGGTGGTATTTAGAGAGTTATTTATGAGGGATGGCGGAGATGGGGATAAGTATAGATAAGGAGTAGTGAAAGTGGAGATGAACCAAATAGAAGAAGGTTAGGATGATGGAATAAAGGAATAATTAGCAGGAAGAGAAGAGGGATTAGAGAGGTATAGTGAAATAGAGGTTAAGGGTGTTGGCAGAGATAGTAATGGAATGGAGGAGTAGTGGTGACCTGGTCAGGGAGTCGGCAGCACTAGAAGGAATAGACTCATGAATTTACGCGCAGAAGCGCATAGCACACCCGAACACATTACATTTAAATTTGTGCTGGTAAGCGCTCTTTCTAGAGTGTAGAATATATATACGGTAATATATACTAGTACACGCTTATTATATTACAAATAAATACTGTATGTAAAATAATAAATTAATATTAAAATATAATAATAATAAAATATATATTATAAATATATATATATATATATATATTAATAGGCATGTATTATATTTTAAAAGATTAATATATATATATTAATATATGCAAAAAATCACATTTTTATTAAAAGATATTTATTATCGATTATTATTTATATAAAATATTTAAAACTACCAATTATTTATCAAATGAGAAATATAAAATATATAAATTATGAGATTATTAATTCTTATTTCTTTTCAGTTTTTTGATCAAATGTAAAACTCTTTTCCCCACAAATTGCTATTAAAATTTAAAGAAGTATTGGGTTATCGTTTATATATTTATGACTTTATGATATAGAGATAACTATTTTACTATTTATTTATTTATTTTTATTAAGTTTTTAAATTTGTGTATATTTTAAACATCCACTTAATTTGCTTTCTTTTATATTTTTGAGTCTTAGATTTATTTTTATTTTTATCATCTTTTATTATTATTATTTATATGAAAAAATATAAAATTAATAACTTTTAACCATATGAGGAAATCAATAAAGTCAATAATAAATTTGTTTCTCGTTTCTTTTACTAATATATAATTCTCTTCATCATCTCTCTCTCTCTCTCTCTCTATACTCATATCTATACTTCACGAGGGTAGTTCGTCATGGTGATTTTTCACAAATCGCGCGGTATCCGCGTATAGTTCAAACTAACTAGACTAATCTATGCACGCACGGATTAGAGTGGTAGAATGGCAGATACGAGTAGAATATGTCGTAGCTTCTCATAGAAGAGGCATGTCAATCCTCAGTGAGGCCCCTTCACATTATTACTACTTGTAGTAATATACTCATATTTATTTTTATCTATAATCTTTATGTAAGTATTTATTGTAAGATTCGTTTTGGGAGAGCTTAGATGCTTTATTTATGGGTTATTTTTGTTTAATTTCTATTTATTATTTTTTTTTTTTATTTTTATTTTTTTTTTTATTTATATTATTTATGTATTGTTGTTTTCTCTCTCAGCAAAATAGATTTTTACAATTACCAAATTAAGAAATACGCTTCTCTCACAATTTTTACAAACTTCAACCTTTTCAATATATTAATAATATATATATATATATATATCTTTATCTTTATCTTATTTACTTATCTTATTCATTTACACTTCTTATTTTCCCAAGATGTGAGGAAGTAAGGTGTGACGTGTATTATACATTATAGAGGATATAAAGAAAAGCATGATGAACATACAAAAGTCGAAAAGAAAAGTACCTCACAGTCATTTACACTAGTGAGCAATACCTCTGTACCATTAATAGTGAGAACTCGTCGCAGGTAGAAAATCCACCCTAAAGCATCATGGGACAGCAAATGGACCCTCACTATGGTAAGATTATCGTTACAATGTATAAGTATGAGTTCATACCCTTGGACCCAGGTGGGCCATACAACCTATATACCTACCTCACTAATCCCAATGACCGCCATTTTTACACTCTATGTCATAATACTATATACATACCTTTCTTATCTCGACCTCTTAATACTCATAACTACACATTTCTCTCCTTCAATAAACTAATCTTCACGTTATCTGACTCATATAATCCACTTTTTCTTTCTGTCCCTCACCTGTGTATCGGATATATATATATTTCACAACCACCTTCAGCCACTAATACATCTACGCTTAATACTAACACATACCGACTATCATTCATTAATACCTTTTCGACATATATATTATAGACAAACCATCTCAACCCCTATTATTCTTAAAATTATTTTACAAAAATTTGTACTCTGTAATATTCTATAATTAACACAAACAACTCTACTCATAATAAGTTTCACAATTCCTCATTCGAGATATTATATAACATCTTCATAACACTAAGAAAACACCGCGTACTAAATAGATTTGTCGCACATAATCAATCAGGATGAATGCACACCCGAGTCACATAATTGAATACATTGGGTACGAGTCCTGGAGTAGCCTATAACGATATTATCCAGACCATAAGTTCTCATCGCTACTAATATACAAACATAGGTAACATAACATAACACCCTTCAATGTAATAATACCTAAGCTATCCACTCAAGACTATGTCCTTTATTAGACATTATCCCAACGATTTTAATGCACAGCCTACCTTTATCCATGTCAATTCCAACTTTCTATACTTACACTCTGCATCATCCGTTATCTTTTTTCATCCTCAAAAATTATCTCCATATAAATATATTATAAACTCAGACACTTGTTCAGCTGCTCATACATTAACATATAACTTAACTACTGAGTGAACTTGTTACTCTCACTATCTCAACAACCATAACTCATTTAATTACTTATACACGTTAACTTCAAGCCCTCCTTTTACACACCCATGCCTATTATAAAATCTCTCTACCTAAATCCCTATCATATATATCTCACTAATGCTACGCATTACGAGCTAGAGGCTCATTGAGACACCCTATAAACTCATTTTGCCACGCTGATTTATATATCCAGGTAAGGCGAAAGCTTTCAAGAGGAAACTGGCAGGTTTCCTTTAGCTATGCAGCGCGCTCTCACAGCATACATAACTCCCATACTCCTTGGCAATCAATATCATCATCCAAAAAGGAGCTAAAGCGGACTCTAATATCCGAGCTATGTGCAACTTTTGAAAAACTCACAATAAAACAGCACTAATATTCTATATGCTGATAACACTCTCATCCATACTAGTATACCTATTTAGCTCCAGATAACAAAAAATGAATATACACTAGTGGTAGCACTCTAGACCACACCGAGTGTAGACCGCTGGTGAGTCAACTTCGTGCGATGTGTTAAAGGATCTCTAAAATCAACCCAGAGACATTACTATCGACAACTCTCTTGGATGTTATCTCTTTAACACCTTCACTATCAGTAATGAGCTATTTAACAGTAGGAATTCACAATTTCGGACGAGGATCCTTACCCTACCTTATAGACTCATCAGAGTTGTATTAAGAGGTCATACTACAACACACTCTTGTGCCAATAATACAAGCTTCCCTCTAACACATCTCCATAACATCAAGGTAACGGCGCTGTTCATGACAACAATCCCCACTACATACATACTTAGAAATATTCTATGAATAAATACATATACTTATTTCTCAGCCGCATTTACAGTGTTTTCCATTCAAAAACTAGTTATCCTATTGTTATTCTCACGAGGTACATAAATATTTGACATCGCAAACAGCATTCTCTTCACCTCTCAACTCCTAACGCACCTTGTTAGTGTACGACGCACGGCGAGGAAACCTGTCTGGAGTCTCATGACTAAACGTATCCACTCGACGCACTCTTTCGTCCTCAACCAATATCTCCACTCCTCTTGGCGATATACCTGTACCCAACAACACTCAAAAGCTCTCAATCAGCAGGATCTATCTCGGTCAGTTTTTCATTTTTTTCTAACGACGTTCCATCGTTGTTAAGAGGCTATCACTACTTCATCCTTTATGAGCAATAAAGGCGAGTACAATATTACGAGGTAAGGGTTTCAAACCCACTTCTGGAACTTTTGAAAAATACAAATTAAAGCACATTTAAGGTGTCAATTTACTGTACTACCTATTTAGCCTCCCGGAAAAAATTTACCCAAGTGGGTCCGCCTCTGACCCGAGTGTCTAGGCTCCTCGGAAGAGCCACTCTTGATCAGCGAGCATTACCGTCATGTCAATCAGAGACGACATGTCTTATTTACACAACTCAGCTCTTCGCAGAGTAACATCCCAAATCCAATCAATCCCATCTCACCTCCCGTTCTGCACTAACAATTTTCGAGATTTATCAGGATAAATTCTCATCTAGTAGTTTCTGCCATTATTTTATGCTCAATATCGAGTCTCGATTTTCTTACAAAGCTTATGGTCATTACTCTGCCACAATCTACTCCTTGGCATTACTCTTAACTAATACCACTTCACAAAACGCGTATCAAGAGAGAGAGTTTACTAAACTTCTTGCACCACACTCTGAGGAACACTCACTACTTCACTTTATGAGCCAAAATACAATAAGCACGATTTAAGTGTCCATTTACTGTTATATTCCAAACTCTACTTATTTAGATCTACCGAGGAATTAAATTTGTAGCCCAGATTTCGAGAGAAGAGTGTGCTTTCTAGAGCACTCCCCTAGTGTATCAACGCGATCCGTGGTGAAGACCCGTATCTGGAGAGTAGTATAGCATATAAAGCACCTTCACCTTGACTCTCATTCATACTTCCTCTTGGGAGCAAGATCCCTTCATAAGTCTTTCATCCATATCTATCTCTGAGAACAGGCTTTTTCGCTGCTTAGTCTTCATAGAGATGAGCTTCCTATTTGCTCCTTTATAAGGTCCCCATTTCATGCCATCCTTCCAAAGTGGTTATACAATACTCTGTCACCTATCTTGTTTTCTCCTACGTATGCACCTAAATACTTTCAGAGATAATTAGGTCATTTTACCGTCGCGATTTCATACCCACTCTCGAATAAACTCTATCTTTTCTATAAATATGACGACATATACATCAGTCATCGGACTCTTAATGTCAAGTTATCATATGAGTAACCTACCTACTTTAGCGTTCGCCGTGGAACTTATATTATACCTTTAACGCTTATCATTCATCACTCTTCACTTCAAAGTGTTGCCTCAATTCACGTTAACATCTTCCATGTGTATCGCGTACCTCTTAGGCCACCTGTCATGGAAGCGTATACGTACCTTGTGCCAACTACTACATTGCTGACACCTGCTTTATATCTCTCTTGGTGGCAAGCCCAGATTTGCTAGAAATAAGCTTTTTGTTTCAGAAGGACATCTCTCAAGGGGCAGGTTTCCTTTTAGCTCATCGTTGTTAAGAGGTAACATCTCCCATTAGTTGACACTACGACGAGTGCTCTATTACACTCACCACATAAGTGATATCGGGTCCTTCTAAAACTCCTCCACTCCTCTCGGAACTACACATATTACCTTGTTCATTAACTTCTCACTCTTAATTTTACAAGCAGCACGGATTTAAGTATGTCACTTTTCGTACTGTATACCCACCTTACCTTCTTACGCTCCGGAATACAATATTTACCAACGAAGTGTGCCGTCCGCCACTCTATGAAAACGTTGCCAGATTTGTTACATTAAGAGCGGGGAAACAACAATACCTTGTCTAGAGAGTGTAATTCAACGAGTAACATCCTTCCCTATCCTCTACATACCCCTGGGAGCAAGCTTTCAGAGGAACCTCACTGGCAGATGTATTTCTCTTATATATTTTACGCTCACATACGATTCGATTACAAGAATGGGTTAACACTCACTCTTCCTTCTTGGCATACACCAAAAAATCAAACCAATACAATGCGCGATTAAGGGCTTTCTATTTCCCACCCCACTCTGTGTATCACTTTGTGAGAAAAATATCACAAATCAAATATTCACGATTAAGTGTCAATTTTATCTCTGAGTATTAACACTATTTAGATACCGCGACTATACATTAACGCCTAAGATTAGTTGCCTTATCGTGAGACTAACTCACGATGTGTAGGTGTCTCGGGGAGAACCTGTCTGGAGTTAAGAATGTCAACAGACTTATCCATTCATCCTTCTTATGGGAGAAGCACAAATAGCTTTCGAGGAACCTGCAGGTCTTTTCTTCCTTTACCTCAGATAACAAGTCGTAATAATCACCTTCCTACCAGGTAATCCACTTCACTGTTGGATTTCATCCCATCCAAGAAGGTAAGGGTCTTCAAACCCACTCTGGACTTTTGAAAATACCAATAAAGAGCCGAAACTTTAAAAGTGCCAATTTAACTCGCTCATATATAGTATATCAAAACCACATACTGTTATACCATCCCTTTTTTGAATATCACCTATATATACCATACATTATACAGGTATATAGTCCTTAGAGACACGATTATATCAATCATGAAAGCTCCTTACTCTAACATACCCATTACCAGTACTAAACATCATTCAGATTATCTATATATATATATATATATATATAGTATCATATATATAAAAAATAAATCGTTATATATAAACTATCTTTCTATTATTATATCATATATTATAATATTATACAATCGTTTCCTACTCAGATGGAATACATAATATTATTAAGGTCACATACATCTCAACACATACCTTATGAGACCTTTTTCAAACTATATTAATTTAAAACACTTATTTATAGAGATAATTCTAGGACCTAACACATATAACTAACAAAAGTCTATACCATAGCTTTTTGTACCTATATAACTATATATATATATATATACGGTATTACACTAATAAATTAATTGTCATAAACTTATTCTTTCTCATTCACCCCTCTATCTTACATTATTATCCTATATATATTTCTCAGATAACATATTATACTACATATATGAGCACACTATAATACATATATTTAATAATTATATATACTATGAACTTTTTTATTGTTACCCGGTATTGATGGTTTTATTTGAAATAAAATTTAATTCATCGAATTATAATAATAAAATGAACAAATCAAAATTATTTTCAATCATCACAATAAGATTTGCTACAATTAACTCGAAATTACATATTAAATGTATTACAATATACACAAATAAAAAATATAATAGCATTAAATCAAATATTATTATTTTATGATTCTGATTTTTTCATTATAAATAAAACAAATTTTCTCTACCGAGATATTTTTTAATTTTAAATTTTCTATATCGCCCTTATCTAACGCTCAATTTCTCATATATTATTCTATATTCATATATACTATATACTCAACTAATTTATTCTTACTGATATATACCTATATTTATATATTATATTATATACTCATAAGGGTATATATATACATTATATATAAATAGATTAACTATTAACATATATATACGTACCGAATAAGATATTATAGAAGGTATCACGTATATATTATACGTAGCGAATCTAACGATAGACCATATATACTCTATCGAAGGGCATCGCAGACGAGTTAGGACCATAAGGAGAGAGAGTGAAATAGAGAGGAGAGAGGTAGAGAGAGAGAGAGAGTAGAGGGGAGAGAGAGAGAGAGAGAGAGAGAGAGAGAGAAAATGATTTATTGGCCCCCAAAAAACAACGTTTTTTTTTTCATTCTTTGAGAATCTTTATTACCCCACCGAGAATTGTTCTATTATCTCTTCTAACAGTTCCACTTTCTTCTAAACCATTTTAGATTATCCTCATATCACGATTAAGAATGTGGGCGAGGTTTTCTTCATATATGGGTGTTTCTTCACCTCTCAAATAACCTACACAGATAAAAAAGAAAGGTAAGTATTTTTTTTTATATAAAAAAAAATTATTTTTCATTCTCCCTTTGAAAAAAAAAAAACGTAATAATATATATATATATTATATAATAAACTTATCTCCATAATAAATCAATTCAACATTTTCATCTACTCTCATCTCTATCTCATATCTTCACATCTCTATATATATATATATATTAATATTATATATTAATATATATTATATAGTGAGTGGGATGGTTTAAAATCCATTTATGTAAGTTTAAACCTATATACTGGTTTAAACCATATAAAAAATATAAAAACAAAATGGTTTAAACCATAAAAAACATGTTGTCAAATAAATTAAAAATTATAATTTATTAATGGTTTTCTTTAGACATGTATGATATGAGTTATTTTATCCCTCTAATGTTTTTTCAATTATGGTAATAGAGTAATCACTGAAAGTGAGCAATAAAAAAATTATTTTCTTATGCTGATTATTAAATCATATACATTATTGATTTTAATGTGAAAAGGAATATATATATATATTAATATATATATATATAATATATTATATATAATATATAATATATTATTAATATATATATATATTAAATATATATATATATATATATATTATATTAATATTATATAAATATAATATATATATATATTTTATTAATATATATATATATATATAATATCTATTAATATATTTATATATATATATTAATTAATATTATATATAAATTTATATAACATGTTTAATAAACATGAATTTCTTATGTTATTTCGAGCTCTTATGGGTAATATATATAATATACTATATTATATATATATACATTTTATTCTTAGTGAGCGACATCATGTAGTAGTTAGTCTTAATACACTACTTCGTCTACATAAACGACTCTCACTCAAAGGAAGTTTAGTAATAATGATCAACAACTCCCAACTGTGTGGAAAAACGAGGAAGGCTCCTTCTACACCCACAGCCATTGTAAAACCCACACACACCTCATAACAAACAGAGCACGTAACAATGTCACAGCTAGTATAGTGAACTATGCTAATTCAATCTCACTCTTGCGAAAACCGCTAAGGAGAATTCATGCAGTGAGATGTCAGGCTAGAACAGCTTAATTTGCCGTCCACTGCGCTGAAATACAAAACATTATCAGAGGGAAAACCTAAGTACAACCACACATAAGTAACACTAAACACAGTAGAGTATCAGAGTTGGGGTACTTAAGTTGTCCGAGGATCAAGTATAGAACTCGAGCAGAGGGGAAAGCTATCACTCACGTACGAATAGTTTATTGCGGTTCGAGATAATAATATTTTGGAGAGAGAAGGCTGTGTACACACTCCAAAGAAGGATTAGATTGCGTGCAGATAACAACACTACACGCACGCCGAAAGACACGGATACCGGGCACTTGGTCGAACCGTTCGGTGTAGGCGCGACACAGATCAGACTTTGCAACGGCGGCAGCAAGGATGAGACTCATTACAGAATACCACAAGACTAATGGAGGCACAAATTTTATCTCCGAGCTGAGGACATAATGAGATATAGGTGACATCCCACGTGAGACTCTACGCGAGCACCATGTGCCCATTTATGACTCGAGAGAGTTAATTAGAACAACGATTCTGCCTCGTCCATCATTATCGAGTATGCATGCAAAAGTCATCAACACATCTGAGCTTATGAGAACATCCTGCGTATTATGACTACAGCAGTGACCGCGTGCGGATGGGTCACTATCATCGCTGGCATACAGAAATCCCTCAGGATGATTACTCATAAACAAAGAATAACAGTACTTGACGATGAGAAGGCTTACCTTTGCTGAGACAATAAATGAGTAAGCATAATTGTAGAACACTTTATCAATGCCACAATGCACCTGGAGGCACTGCTATATTGAAATTCCACGGGAGAATACATCTCTTCAAACGCGCTAATCGGCGAAGGGGCCGACTTCTCCGTGCGAGGCACATCTCATGCCAGATATAACAACAAGGTCTATGTGAATCTGAAACGGTCTTCTATCACAAAGACGAGTCAGAAAGAAAAGTGTCTCAAGGTATCGTTTTTTCTGGTATCACGGAACAGAGACGTGTCTAGTACGTTTATAAAATGATAATTTTCAGCCTCGTACTGACCGAACTCGAGTATGTATTCGATGAGCAATGCAGAAATGTGCTGGCTATCGGTTCTCCCTCTCACGTTGTTTGCGTGCGATAGTTGCGATCGGCTTATTCGCGTTCCTTGGGTGAGGCACTCTTCTCTTTTTTCCTTCTGGCCCTACGGAGTTGCGCACATCCTTCTGCATTGGAGCCCAACTCCCATTCACATCGTCGTTACAAGGTATATCGCAGACATCCTCGATTATCTTCTTTCGTCTCTCGAACTCCATATGTCGTGCCATCATATCCCCCTTCATACGTCTTTTGACCCTTCATCCTACATTCTTCTCGCAACTCTGACATCTACCTCGCAAT
>JABUQX010076263.1:72500-73758 GCA_015478945.1 Trachelipus rathkii
TTTATTTATACTAGCGAAAAAAAAAAAAAAATTAAAAATATTTTAGAAAATTTTTAATTTAGAAAGTTAATTGGTTATACTAAAAAGGTATATTAAAGCATAGTCTACAGATGACAGCCTTAAATAAAACGTATATGATACCTCATCTTCAAAAATAAGTCTTTGAAATTTAAATTTTTAGGAGGTTTTTATCATTTTCCCGAATAGCTTATCATTTTACTCCGGTTTAGTTTTAGACATATTTTCTGTTACACTAGCCATATTTTGTTAATTTTATACATCATCAGTGCTTAACGTTGATTAAAATTTTAAAAAAAAGCCTTGTTGATTTGGAGCCTGTAACTAATATAGCTGTGAATGTACAATTCTTAGTTTGGACTAAATAATTTTACTTGAAAAATTTTTTATTCTAAACAAAAAAATATTAAACTATATTATGATATCTTATATTATTATCTTTAATTAACTGAATAATGTATTTTAAGTATTCTAATGAATATGTATTTTAATTCTTGAATAAATATTTTTTTTCGAAAATAAGAGCTTCTTTCATTAAAATTTTATGTGGTTTCTGTCCATGTTATCATTTTCCGTCCCCGTCCGGTCCTTTACCATTTAACCGCGCACCTCCCTGCCGTGGTTATCCCGTATATATACTAGTCATATAAATATATTAATATATATATGTATTAGTATATAAGCTGTAATATATATAATAAGGTATAATATAATATATATTAAATATATTATATATATATATATATAAGTATATATATATATAATATATTTATATATAATATACTGTTACCTGAAGATTGCGGATGTGACCTAACCATTTTGAACCCCACCCACCTTCCCCAGCCTCCATCATTGGAAATAATACTTGAAATTAAAAATTCTCAAATATGCTTCAAAATCTAAAGCTTCTGGTTTAATAAAAATTGCTTCTCTTTTTCCTTCGAAATAGATCTTGCAACCTGCTGAAGACAAGACTCACAGATCAAACTTATTGAATGGGCATGCTAAAATTTCCTGGTGAGTTCTCTGCAGATGGGAAACTTTTACACATTATCACGCATCAAACCATGATCTTTATCCAATTCCAGTGAGCGTTGTAAGGGGTTGCTGTCGACAAGTAACTCCTACTCTATTTGAATATGGCAATCACTAGTAAGCCTGAAATTGCATCACAATATATTTGGTGTATTAAAGATTTTAGATTTAAGATTATCTCAATTTGTATCGCCTTTGTGCCATA
>JABUQX010076264.1:12500-20000 GCA_015478945.1 Trachelipus rathkii
ATGATATATGTATGTATGTATATATAAATATATATATTATATATATTATATATAAAATATATATATAATATATTAATTATATATAGTACTATATATATATATATAATATATAATATCACATATATAATATATATATATATTAATATCTATATAAGTAATATATAAATATCTATATATATATATATATATTATAATATATATAATATATATATACTTATATATATTATATATAAACTATATATTAATAAGTATATATATGATATATGTTACTACTATATTAATTTATTATACTATATAATATGGAAAAATATATATTAAATATTTCTAAAAAATAAATAAATATGAAAAAATTATAAAAAAAATAAATTTCAATTAAATAAAGTTTACCAGAGTTAAACACTAAATAATTTAAAAATAATTAATTTAAGCGATTTAAATTGAATTAAAAGAAACTTATCTCTAAAAGGATTTAGAATAATTAATTAATATAATGTAGCACACCAGATTAGATGGCTCGTTAAGTACGGATAAAAAAGAGGCTTTCTCGCTAATTTAATGTTATTTATGGGGAATCCAAATTAATGTAATTGCTAAATTATTTTATTATCTATTATTATTATTATTATACTATTATTATTATTCATTATTATTATTATTCATTAATTATTATTATTAATATTAATTTAATTATTATTTTATTATTATTATTTTATTATATATTATTATATTTATTATTTATTATTAATTATTATCTCTATTACTATTACTAATTACTGATGTGAACTATTGGACTATTGAACATTATTACTATTACTGATAGTTTTACTATCTCACTATTTACTATTGTAGCTATCTGACTATCTATTATTATTATTATTAGTTATTAAATTATTTTTATTATTATCTATTATTTATTTATCGTTTATTCTGTCAATGCTATATTATTACAATTAATGCATTATGCATTTCATTTTTTATTATTATTATTATTAATTATTATTATTATTATTATATTATTATTATTATTATTATTATTTATATATAATTATTATATATTATTTTATTATTATTATTATTATCATCTTATCATTATCATTATCATGTATTTTATATTATCATTTATCAATTATCAATTATCATTTATCATTTATCATTATCATTATCATATCATTATCATTAATCATTTATCTTTATCAGTTATGACATTGATACGGTTTCAACATAAATGTTATTTTTTAACTTTTATTTGATTATTGCCTTATTATTATTATTTTTATTATTATTAATTAGATTAATTTTATTATTTATTATTATTTATTAATTAATTATTATTTTATTTATTATTGATTATTATTATTATTTTTATTATTCTATTAACTATTACTATTATAATTTATTTATTGACTTATTACTTATTACTATTACTATTATGATTATATTATTACTTATTATTTATTATTATGTATTTTATTATTATTTTATTAATTATTATCATGTATCATTAGTCATCTATACATTATCATTATCATTAATCGATTTTATTATTATTATTATTGAATTATTATTATTATTATTATATATATTTATTAATTATTATTATTATTATTATTGATCGCAGAATTCTGCTGATGTGGTGTGGCCATTATTTATCATTATCAATTATCATGTTATCATTAATCATTAAATCATTATCATTATCATTATCATTATCATTATCTTTATCATTATCATTATATTATCATAAATGATTATTATTATTATTATTATTATTATTATTATTATTATTATTATTATTATTATTATTATTATTATTATTATTATTATTATTATTAATTCATTATTATTATTATTGATTATATAATTATTATTCTTATTATTATTATTTAAATGCTAATTAATCTTTATAATTTATTTATTTAAGTAGTGTTGATCTGAGAGTATTTTGAGTCACTTAAGAACGCTGACTTTCCACATAAAATTTGCTTAAACCTTCTCTTCAGTAAAAAATAATTAAAATGAATCAAAACCGAAAGATGGTAGCCAATTTTATATGTTTAGATACAAATTCATAAATACTCATTCAAATTCAATAAGTTTGAAGCCATTGATGAGAGAGAGAGAAGAGCAGAGAGAGAGAGAGAGAGAGAGAGAGGAGAGAGAGAAGAGAGAGAGAGAGAGAGAATGAGAGAGAGAGAGAGAGAGAGAGAGAGTAGGGAGGAAGAGAGAGAGAGAAGAGAGGAGAGGAGAGAAGAGAGGAGAGAGAGGAGAGAGCTGATTGGGAGTTGAGGGGGGAAGAGAAAGACTAATTTTGACCATAATCATTTTCAATTCTTTTTAAAATTAGAAGCGAAATTAAGAATGAATGATGGGAAAAAATTGTGTGAATTATATCTATTGGGTAAACATACTTGTTAAATATGACATCTGTTTCATCCCTTAACACTGAACTAATTATTGTATGCTGGGATATATAATATATATATATATATATATATATATCTATTTGACTAATATATATATTAATATATATCAATATATATATATATATGATATATATATATATATATTAAATAATATATTATATATATATTATTATATATATATATTAGTAATATATCTATAGCAATTTCATTTAAAACTAGCCTTTAAAAATTACTCAAATCAAAGAATCTTTACATATTTTCATGAATAATAATAATAATAGTAATTAACTAATAATAATAAATAAATAATAATAATAATAATAATACTAATAATAATAATAATAAATAAATATAATAATAATAAGTATATAATAATAATAATAATAACTAATAATAATAATAATAATATAATATAATAATAATAATATTATAATATAATAATATAATAATAATAATAATAATAATAATAATAATATATAATAAGAATAATAATAATAATAATAATAATAATAATAATAATAATAATAATAATAATAATAATAATAATAATAATAATAATAATAATAATAAATAATAATAATAATAATAGATATAATAATAATAATATAATAATATAATAATAATAATAATAAATAATAATAATAATAATAATAATAATAATAATAATAATAATAATAATAATAATAATAACAATCAAATTGAAAATTAAACTTTAAGCAATATTACTCTATTTAGACTGTTATCTTTATTTCATTCAATTATTTGTCTATTGATTTAATTATTTTACTTATTTAATTTTTATTTATTTATAGCATGTTGCCATCGATTTTTCATATTTTGAGTCAATACTTTTATTTTTTATTGTATTTATTTTGTACTTATTTTTCTTTTTTTTTTACTTTTTTTTTCTTTTTTTTGAGTGTCGACTTTTTGAAATTGAATTTCGAGTTTCAAAAAGGCGAAAAAAATTGACTCAAATAAATTGGCGAAAGAAAAAGCGTTCGAAAATATTCTTCCAAAGTGTCGAAGAATAAGAATAAGAATAAGAATAAGAATAAGAATAAGAATAAGAATAAGAATAAGAATAAGAATAAGAATAAGAATAAGAATAAGAATAAGAAATAAGAAATAAGAAATAAGAAATAAGAAAGAAGAAAGAAGAAAGAATAAAGAAGAAAGAAGAAAGAAGAAAGAAGAAAAGAAGAGAGAAATAAAGAAGAGAAGAAAGGTGAGATGAGATAGTGAAGGTGAGTATGGGAGTAAGATAGAGTAGAAGTAAAGAAGTAAGAAGTAAAGAAAGTAAGAAGTAAGAAGTAGAATAAGAAGTAAGAGTAAGAAAAAAGAAATAAGAGTAGAATAGAAATAAGAAATAAGAATAATGAAATAAGAAATAAGAATAAGAAATAAGAAATAAGAAATAAAATAAGTAAGAATAAGAATAAGAAATAAGAATAGAAATAGAATAGAAATAGAATATAAAAAAATAAGAAAATAAGAAATAAGAATAGAATATAAGAATTAAGAAAATAAGAAAAGAAAGAAGAAAAGAATGAAAGAAGAAATAAGAAGAAGAAAAAAAGAATAAGAAATAAGAAATAAGAAATAAGAAATAAGAAATAAGAAATAAGAAATAAGAAATAAGAAATAAAAGAAGTAATAAGAAATAAAAAGAAATAAGAAAATAAGAGTTTTATTCCTTTATATAAATTATTAGATCGTAAGGATTTTATTAAGTAATCATGAATGGAATAAAACTAAAAAATTTGATAGAGTAAGAAATAAGACAGAAATAAGAAATTATAGAAAGAAAGAAAAAAGCGAGAGAAATAAGAAAAGAAATAGAAATGAGGAAATAAGAATAGAATAAGAAAAAGAGAATAAGAAATAAGAAATAAGAAATAAAAATTGGAAATAAGAAAGAAAGAGAAAGACGAAAAGATGAATAAAAGAAAGAGAAAGAAAAGAAGAAAGGATAAAGAAGAAGATAAAGAAGAAATAAGAAATAGAAATAAGAATATAGAGAATAAGGAATAAGAAATATAGAAATAAGAAATAAAAGAAGTATAATAATTAGAATAGAGAAAGTTAAGAAAATGTAAGAAATAATGGATAAGAAATAAGAAAAGAGAAATAGAGAGAAAAGAATGCATAGAGATAAGTAAGTAAGAAAGTGAGAAATAAGAGAAAAGAAATAAGAAATAAAAAATAAAAAAGAAAGAAGAAAGAAGAAAGATGAAAGAAGAAAAAAGAAAAAAGAAAGAAGAAAGAGAAAAAAAGAAAGAAGAAAGAAGAAAGAAGAAAGAAGTAAAGAAGAAATGAAGAAAGAAGAAAGAATGAAAGGAAGAAATAAGAAATAAGAAAAATAAAGTAAGAAATAAGGAAGTAAGAAAGAAGAAAGTTGTGATTAGGAGATGAGTAATAGGAAAATATGAAATTAAATAAGAACGCTTTCAAAAATGATGAATAGCGTCTTTTTCTTTTCATTTCATTTCCATCGGTTTTTTAAATATTTGTTTTTGAAAAGCTTATAGAAACAGCGTTCTTATATTGATATAAAAGTTCTTTTGTAGTCCTTGTGATTAATATTATTATATTAATATATTTTAAATTTACAGAAATAATTTTATAATAGTTTTTATGTATTATATATATTCAGACATATATACAAAGAATAAATGATAGTGTTCGATATCAATAATATATATAGTATAATATATATATTATAATATATATAATATAGTATATATAGTATATATATATATATATAGTATATATATATTATATATATATATTATATATTTTTTTATATTTATATATCTTATATAATATAATATATATATATATATATTATTAATATATATTATAATAGATAGTATAATATTATATATATATATATATATAGTATATATATATACATATAAATATATATATCCGGATTATATCATTGGCAAAGCTGACTACTGGCTATGGCTCTACGCCTATAAGGACCCGCGCGTTTGCTACGATTGTACAGTCAAATTCTAAAATATTTTGTTCTTTAAATTCTTAATGTTTTCAATTCTTAAAAGATGCTCCGTTCTTTTCAGATTTGTAAAATAATTAACGTGTTTATAATAAGTCTTAAAATTTATGAGCTCATTTGCCAGTAGACTCGTCTGGTGTGAATTGATTTTGTGGACAACCGTATAGTTTTTACCTTGCTTCGCAATTGGGAATATATATATATATATATATATATATATATATATATATAAAAATATATATAATATTATATTATAATTATATATAATATAATATAATATATATATATCATATTTTATATATATATATACTCAGTATATAAATATATAATATATAAAAAAATATATATATTTTATATAAAAATATATATATATATATATATATATATATATATATATATATATATATAAGAAATAAGAAATAATAAATAAGAAATAATAAAGAAGAAATAATAAAGAAGAAAGAAGAAAGAAGAAAGAAGAAAGAAGAAAGAAGAAAGAAGAAAGAAGAAAGAAGGAAATGAAGAAAGAAAGAAAGAAGAAGGTATAGAATAAGAAATAAGGAAATTAATATATTATATATATAATATATATTTTATATATATATTTATTATGATATTATGTATATATATATATATATATATATAATATATATATATATATATATATATATATATATATATATAATATATATATATATATATATATATATATATTGGAAATAACTGGGAAAGAAGAGATGATAAGAATCAGAAGAGAGATTGAGAGAAGAACTGAAAACTCCAGGTGTTATTTTGAAAGCTCTAAAGAGTTTATAGTCTAAGGAAAGGAGAATGTAAACTGCATGCAGGATGAGTAGAAAATTTAATCAAACTTTCAGTAAATACATCTTATGTTGTGGTAAATATTTTAAAATTAGTTAAACATTTCGAAATTAAAATCAAAATTTATAGATTCATTAAAGCAAGATTAATATTTTTTAAAGATTTCAAGATGAGAAACAGCAAAATTTTTATATTCATGTCTTTCAGTTAATATTTAATTGATAATGGGATTTTAGCAAAAATAATAATGTTAGAAGCTAGAAAAAATATTAATCAATCTTTTTTTTTATTAATTTTGAAAAACTAAATATGATTTGGGTAAATATATTTGGATAAAAAATAAAATTATTGGAAAGCCAGTACAAATGATTTGTGGTTGATAAAAAATGGATGTTTCGTCGCAGTCAAGGGTTGTAGCAGTCCAGCCCCATGTCACTGGACAACGATTTTTTTACTAACGGAGATCTGGCTAGGCTAGGACATGATAGGCCCAGAAAGCAGCGGTCCGAAATGACCTTGACTTTATTACCCATGGACTAGGCTCTAGCCAAGTGGAACTACGAGAAACGCCTGGAATGAAGATGGATGCTAAAGCCACTGACAGGTCTTATATATATATATATATATATATATATATATTATAATATATATATATATTATATATATATATATAATATATATATATATATATATATATATATATATGTGTGTGTGTGTGTGTGTGTGAATGATGATGATTTTGGCGGAAGGCCGAATAATCTGTCCTAAAATATTTGGTTCCGGCCAGAGGTCGGATATCCTGCCAGCCTGGGCAGGTTTCTTGTCTATTATCCAAATTTTCAAATTGCCTGTTAGAAAATTTATATATCATAACAAATCTTTTCACTATAAATGCAAATAAACATAGCCACTCTCTTAGCTTACAATTATAACCACTAAGTATCTTAAACTTAATAAACGTTAAGAAACATCGTACCTTCTTAACCTTGCCAAAAAATTCTTATGATTCTCTCTACTTAATGTCTTCAATAAGTATATGCTTAAACAAGCTGGCAACATCTACGGCTCACCACCACCAATTATGAATCTTAAGCTTTTAATAACTTAATATGATTAGTTACGTTGTATTAATATTAATTCTAAAATATTTTAAACAATAGTAAATTACAATTTATAATAATATTATGATTAAGTAAATTTTGCTTTATTAATTAATTAAAGAATAAAAATTGC